>JAQQPU010004111.1:0-27800 GCA_029168905.1 Artemia sp. Kazakhstan ARC1039 | reverse complement strand
CCTGGGTATGGCCTTGCACTAGACAATAGTTCAAAAACATGCTTTAATAAGCAAATATCTTTGAAAAGACTCCAGTATGAAAAGACAGTAAATTGTCTGTGGTTAGAAGACAAGCAATAATGAGAATTTATATATAGAAGCCTGCTGTGAGCTGAGTGCTGGGGCCCAGCAGCTGGTAATTGCTTTTTCCCAGAGTCACTTCATATGGAAGGGGTGGTCATATAAACTTCGGAAGGGGCAACTTCGATTGGACATTGGAAGTCCTAGTACGCTTTTTAAGAGTCAAAAGTGATCAGAGGGCAACTAGCCTCCCTCACGCCCTTTTTATCCCAAATGCATCTGATAAAAATTTGGTGATAACCATTGTTAAAAAAGGTTCAGATCAGATACCAAAAACTCCATAGTGGATACAACCGCCCAGAGCCTGGGGGCAGGGACTGTTATGCCCTGGGGGCTAATAGGTTCTTATGGAAGGAGTGCTCGTACAAACTTCAGATGGGGCTTGTTGATTGAAAATTGAAAGTTATAGTTCACTTTTTAAGAGTCAAAAGATATCAGAGGGCAACTAGCCCTCTACTTTCCTTTTTCCCCCAAACCCATCTGATAAAAATTTTAAGGTAGCCATTTTGTTAAAATTAGTTCAAAGATAAGATAAAAAAAAACTCTGAGCTTGACACAACCCTCCAGAGCCAAGGGCAGGTATCGTAAGTTATGCCCTGGGGGTATATATTGTTCTTATGGAAGGGGTGCTTGTATAAACTTCAGAGGGGGCTCATTTCATTTTTTAACAGTATTTTATTCAAAAAATTCATGGGAGCTGACCCTGGCCCTCCCTCCATGTCCCACTCCTCCAAAAAAACAAATTATTAACGGTTCTTTATTCCAAAAATCATGGGAACTGACCCCTGACCCTCCATCAATAAGCTGTTTTTGAGGGATGCCCCCTTCCTCCAAAAACAACTTATTAACAATATTTTATTCCAAAAGTCCTGGGAGCTGACCCCTAGCCCTCCGCCACGCCCCCCCCCCCGAATAAAAAATATATTAACAATATTTTATTACAAATATCATGGGAGCTGACCACTGGCCCTCTCTCCATGGCCCAGCCCCCCTCCCCTGAAAAAAACAACTAACTAATGATATTTTATTCCAAAAATCATAGGAACTGACCACCTGGCCCTCTTTCCAACGTCTGACCCCACCCCCCCCCCCCCCCCCCAACACAAAAAATACTAACAAAATTTTATTCAAAAATTTTAAGTTTAATTTTATTAGTTCTTGCCAAGGCTGTTTCCAGACACGAATTTGCTGAAAGGAGCAAACAATCACTACAAACAAGAGCTTGGGTATTGCCTCCTTCTCTCATTGTAAAAGCCAAAAATCTACTGCGTCATTGGCACTTTACTGAAAACTATATGAGGCTTGAACAGTCTTGGAAAGTACAGAAAATATTGGTAACATAATTTGCTTTCAGTGATGTGCCCATGATCCAGTAGGCTTTAGATTTTTACAGTGTAGTAAGGGGACAGTATCCAAACTCTTGTTTATAGCAAAACTATATTTGTCTTGAACAGTCTTGGAAAGAACTAATACAATTAAACTGAATATTTGATATATAATGATATTAATTGCTGAAAGCTCATCAGTTCAAAATTTGATTTCACTGTATTTTTTATGTTTATGTTCAATGTTGTAATAAGTACAAAAGAAAATATTTGTAACATAATTCGTATTCAGTAAACTGCCAATGATGCAGTAGGTTTTAGACTTTTACAGTGAGAGAGGGAGGCAATCCCCAAACTCTTGTTTGCAGTAATTTTTGTTTGTTGCAGGCTTGATTTGCATGTTCAATTTAAGTTTCACTCGTTTTAAGAACTATTTATAATAGTATTATAAATAATATAATATAATAGTATTTATATTAGTCCTATTGTATGTTTGTCTGCTATGATTGTTTATTTAATTTATGTTCGTTTTGGGTTTCATTTATACTTTAATAGCATCATATTTTTGTTCGTTTTAAGATTTAAACATTAAATTATATTAGTACCTGTTGTTTGTTTTTTTGCTATGATTATTTATTTAATTTCTGCTCGTTTCGGGTTTCATCTATTCAATAACAGTAAATTCTGGTCTTTTTGAGTTTGAATCTTAATAGGTATTTGTATCTGTTGATCTTTAGTGTAATATGGTCTTTACTTTTCTTTGAAAAACTTCTTTTCAAGAAATTTACTTTAATTAATGTCCAAAAAAGTCCATGGGCAACATAACTATACATTTGGTGTTGAAAACCCCCATGGCTGTAAGCTATGGCTTACAGCAACAGCTTAAATATAAGGTTCTTATGAAAGCTTTGGCCATACTAATATAGATAAATAAATAAATCTTAAATTTAAAAATAAATTAAATTGAATGTTCTAGTCAAACTTAAAACAATTATTACAAACAGGAGTTTAGCTACTGCCCTTTTCCCCCTTCCCTAATCATAAAAGTCTAAAGCTTGTTGTGTCATTTATGCTTTACTAAAAACAAAATAAATAGATAGTATTTTATTATACTATATTCTATACTAGTACTTCCTATCTGTATGTTTTCCATGAGTGCTTATTTTAATTTCTATTTGTTTTGGGTTTCACTTACTTTTTTTTACTGTAATTTTTAGTTGTTTTGACTTTTAATAATTATAGGAATTTATTTCTTCTGGTTTTAAGATTATTTTTACTCTTTACTTTTCTTTGAAAAACTTTTTTTGGAAAGTTAGCTTTAGTTAATCCTAGGGAGAAAGAACCTTACCTCTGCAACTGTATTAAAAACTGGCAGTCCTAAATGAATTTTTCCTCCTTTCCCAGGACTAACACCCCCAACCATATTAGTTCCATACTCAATTGCCTGAGTTGAATGGAATGTTCCTTGCTTTCCTGTAAAACCTTGGCAAATTACTTTTGTTTGCTTGTTAACCTTTAGGTTTTGTCTTGTTTGAGAGTAGCATGTTCTGATTGATGATTGAGTTGTAGAACCAATAGACGAGAACTGTCCAATAGTTCCTAAAACAAATAGATATATTCAAAGTAACTAGCAATTTAATATGGGAAAAAATTAGTGAAATCACACAAGCTGCATAAATTAATTAACTGTGAAAACCATACTGCTTTTTAACCATACAAAAACAAAGTAACAACACAAATTGAGGACTTCTTTCTGAACAAGAAAGTGAAGATTGACTTTCATAAATGAACACCAAATAAACCAAAAAACATTCCTTTCATATAGATGTAAAGAGCAACACTAAAACTTTTCAAAACAGGAATTATCCTGTTTTGGCTGCCACATATCTGGGCTCTTTACTAAGTTTGATTAAAGCTTCCCAGTGAGCATTTTAAGTTGTAACAAATATAGTGACTTAACAACTAAATGAGGCCTTTTATTCTCAAAGTATCACCATATGACAAAAAAACGGTAGAACATTTATCTATCATTCATTTTTTCCTATCATTCTGCATCAGAACATTCATAATTAAGGTATTAGATAAAAGATCAAAACATAGCACAAACAGCAAACAATCAAATGTCCAAAAAGGTACCTGTGCAGTCTCAAAGGCAGTGGCCCCAAATTAAACAATTGACCCATTCCTCACAAATCTATTTTATTAGAAATTTGTATGGAATAAAATTAGAATCATTAGAACACAAATAAGGCCATGACACACTTACTTCTACCACCAGCTTTTTAGCAAAGGTAGGTATGCAACACCTTGCTAAAACCAGGATCATGCAAGGGTTCTCAATATCAGCACAAAAACACACTAAGCTCAAACCATGGATTGATTGGCTGCAAAAATGAGCCAAGTGTAAACTGTGGAGTTTCAGTGACACCTTGCAAGACTGACTGATTCATCTTTGCTACATTTTTACATGTTGGACAAACATTTCGGAGGAAGGGGTTTCAAACTCACTAGTCCCCCACCTGAATACAACCTTGATACCAGATCAAAAGCAGTAACATGTCTTGGTATTTCTCCAACCTACCCACACCAGAAGGAGTTAACAGTCTTAGAGTACTTTTTATGAGCCCAGAACAATAGGAGCTACTAGACCTGGAATATTTTCAATTAGATAAACCAAAATGACTGAAAATTAGACTTTCTTGATCTCCTTAAAACTTATAGGGTCAGCATCCTGGGCAAAGGGGATCTCAAAGTACCAGTAGGCCTAGTGTTATGAAAGGGCTTAAGAGCATAACATATACTTTTGATGTCCAACTGGCTTGGAACTCACAGAGCATGTGCCTTTGGCCAATGGCACTTCCATACACAACAAAAATTTCACCAGAAGGACAAAAGTATAAATACAGTTATTTTTTATTTATTTGCTAAAAATATACAGGTTATCTGCCCTGAAAAACTTTGCTTGGTTATAAATTTGCTATTGGAGTAATATGTAATGTTCAACAGAAATTTTTTGAGAAACTGAGGTTTGTGAAAGTTTCAAATTATTTGCAGAAGAGTTTCAGTGATGCACTGAAAAAAATCCTGGCTCAGTGCAGAATCAAGGTTAGCCCAAGCTGCAGACAAACCCAACAGGCCTCAGAAAGGTGGACATATTGTATCTTGTTCTAACTGGAATTTTAATCCAGTTTGAGCACATGCTTATCCTATGTATGATCAGAGAACTGAAATGGGCTACCCCTACAGCCCCCTGCCCAACCTTTTACAAGTAAAGTAGATATGCTGTGTGGACTAGAGCATTTAAGGGTTTCCAATCTGTAGGATTGAGGAACCAAGGGGAGAAAACTAAGACAAACTTAATTTGCTTTAAAAACAAGAAAACAGAATTAGTTATAGACTATAAATGACCTAGAAATGCAACTATTTAAAACACTAACAGATACAAAAATTTATATATTTTGAAGAGTTCCCACTAATGGGGGCCAGGGTGGCTCCTACCAATTTTCAATCTAAATGATCCCTCTCACAATCCACCCTGAATTTCTAGTAAAAATATTAATCTGATATATTCTTTAAAAAAAATGTATCAAAACTACAGCTGATCTGCAATATTAATTACATTTTAAAATTATTCAGTTCTGAAGTAGAAAAGCTTCAAATATATCTATAAAAATTCCTATAATAAACCTCAAATTAAACTATTTTTGTTGATTGTATAAAAGATAGTATCTGCCTAAAATTTTAAAAAAATGTTTAAAATTCATTTTGGGTTTTCAGTTTATTTTCCTTTGACTCTGGATCTTGGAAATACATTTCTACAATTTTAGCAGGACCAATTGCTAGGACTCATTTTTAAAACTAGAAATAAGAAGAAAACAAAGAAATGTACAATTTAATTCCCTGTCCATGATCTTTGAAACTGAATTCTATTGCAATTGTATTGCATCTCTATCCCTAATGGCTAAACATAGCTCTAGGCAATAGCCTGGGTAAATAATGTGCTTTTTTGGGCAAATTTATGGTAGGCCTACTCTATAAAATAGCAATCAGATAGCAAACAAATGAAATGCATAATTTCATTCCCCATTCATACTCTTTCTGAACAAAATAATCACTGTATTTGTAATTGCAACACATGCCTATCTAAATGGGCCAAATAAAGCCTAGCTCTAGGCTATACACAAAATTCTGACAATTTGTATTTTTTCTTATGTCTATTCACATTAACAGTTAGCTTACAATACCAAATAAAGCCAGTTTAAAAAAATAAACATCAGCAGGGGTGTAATATACTATGGGGCAGAGGGAAGCCCATAGCTCCCTCCTCAGAACTAATCTACCCCCCTACCCTAAATGAAATTTAGCATCTTCAAAAGCTTGTCAAAACTTAGATAGGCCTACATAATTCAGGTAATTAGAGAAAATGAGTTTCTCTAGTATACCTTTACGTTTAAGGTACTATATGGGTCATTTTTATTTGATCATTTTTACTTGACTTGCAAAAATAGGCTCCAACTTTGCCACCTCTCCCTAGGATTTTGAAACAATTTTGCCCCTGCAAATCAGCAAACTTGTACACAACCTAGGCCTGTATATTGTCCCAATAGGTTAATAGGGGGGACCATATGGCAGCATTTATCCTCTTAAATAAAGAAAAAGTACTGAATGAGAATGAAAATGTATTGCCTAGGCCTCCTTCTTTTATTCTATCTTATTTCTGTGCTGTAGCATAAATTTACCAAATACCCCTTGGAGGTGGGTTGGGTTGTAAAGATGTCAATATTTTCTGCTTTAATTTTTTTTTCAATTGTTCCCCCCCCCCCTACAAAAACATTCCCCTCCACCTTACAAAATCTGATGTAGCCTAGGCCTATCTTAGCTCTAACAATCTAGCCTAGAATGGTGCACCTTGTAATACAAACTACACATAATCTGGGGCTATTTCTGTGGATAGCAAAATCTTACCTGAAGTTTTGGAAATAATTCCTCTAATTGCCACAGCCATTTCAGATCAGGCTAAAAAAGGCAAAATTTTATTGAAAATAAAGAAACAGTGTTTTCATAATGAAAAATGTTTGACATGCTAATGCCGGAAAAAATTGTTATGAAATAATATTATCTTATTGAAAAACAGAGAAATTCAGCACTGCTTTGTCATAAAACAATTAAAATACAAATACAACACAATTAAATAAATAATGTAAATATACATCATTCCTGTCACATACGCCAACTATAAAATAAAGCAGATAAAACAAAGATAAAAAAGGAAAAAATATAATAAATGTGATGACTCTAAAATGAGCTTAACAAAAAAAAAATCTTAATGGGAATGAACCAAACCAGTAGTCTTAACAAATCTACCTAAAAGGTTTGTGCTTAGTCGTCTAGCCCAAGGGGAGATGTGTGATGTCCCGGAACAGAGCGCATTGTGAATGCCTTAAATGCCCTCTCGCAGCAATTCCTTAATATTTCCCTCTTCTTTTCATATTTTCTATAGTTGAAGATGATGTCACGTATGTCTTCATACTCTCCACATGTGTCGCAGTTGGGGGAAGGGGTCATTTTCCAATGGAATAGTGTTGATTTTGTCTTTGCATGGCCACATCTAAGACGAAAGAGAGAAGTTGAAAGAATGCGAGATGAAAGGTACATTTCTTCTGACGGCTGCTTGTAATTATAGAGATCCAGGAGCTGGGTATGGAAAGAACGGAGCCAAGCCTCTTCTTCATCCAAAATTTTTGAACTGATTGAAGACAGGAATTCAGGACCAGTAATAGGGGTTTGAGTGATCAGACCCAGATGGGAGGCTTGTTTTGCAGCCTGGTCTGCTAATTCATTTCCTGTTATATCACAGTGTGCTGGAACCCATATAAATAGGACTGATATACCCTTTCTTGCAAGTTGTGTAGCCAGATTTTCAATCTCCATGGTGTTGCTGGTGTGAAAGATAATCCAGAGCTGAGAGTCAATCAGTGCAGACAATATACTTCTGACGTTTGTTCTCTGTTTGGCTTAATATGGCTTGAAGAGAAAACTTAATTGCCATAAGTTCTACAGAGAAAATTATCAGGTAGGGGGGTAAGCGGTAGGAAAGAGACAGGCCCTGGGAGGGTATAACTACTGCCCAGCTGCTTTTTGTTTCTGTCTTTGAGCCATCTGTGTAAAAATGAATGTAGTTCTGGTATTCTGCCAACATTCCCAGGAATATGATTTTCATCACTGCTTGGGGGAGGTCCTCCTTTTTTCCAATGCTGATCTTAGGAATAATCAGTTCCCCAATTCCTTTGGAGGCGCTGGGAGAATCATCATCCAAATTAACAGTCAGCCTGCCATTCTCTATGAACTCTTCCATGCCAGGGAGGCAAAGGAATCTCTGAAAAGAGGGCATCTCTGTTCTCGTTTGATTCTCGTTTTTCAACGCAGGCATTTGCTACAAATTAATGACACCCTATCAACAGCACAATAAGTGATGCCTGATCTGGCTCAATGAATATTGACTGAAGTGACACCCAAGCAAGCTAGTGATTACAGAAAGCACAGAATAATCGAGTGACACGAACGCATATGACCGATTGATCGAACGCGTCAAACCCTAAACAACAAACAACAACAATAACAATGAAAAACAGCTCAAGGATAGACATTTTTGGGAAGGGAGAAATTCCAAAAACTATATATTGTATGTAAAGTACTAAAAATATATGGAAAGATCTTAATATTTGAGTTGAACTTGCAGCACTCTATTTATGCTGATTGGTTCATACACTTTGAATGTTTACTTTCGGTAGTTAATTTGTTCTTTCGCAAATAAAATTAATATAACCAATCTGACTCCTGATATTACACAAGCCTGTTTCCCAAGAAGTGGCAACCATGGCTTACTTCCGAACAATAAAGTTCTATGGAATTAACCGTTGTTCCTGACTGTCTGAACCTTTGGTTCCCAACGTGGGGCGCAAGCACCACTGGTGGGGCATGTCAATGTTTTGGTAGGTCATAGGCAGGACGTGCACCCATTGACTGACTATACTTTAGAGCCTTAATTTTGAAAAAAAAAACAACCTTTTTTCATGTGAATGACGTCACATTCAGATGCATTTAAAGAGCAAAAAAGATAACATTATAGTATCTTAATGACGTTATACATTGCATAAAAGATATTGTATTCAGAAAAGTGTTTCATTAGTACAAAATATTTCTAGAGGACGACCAAAAACAGGTACCAATTAAATGGCATTTTAAGCTCCTTTCAGATGAATATAAGTAAAATTATGAACAAAAAAAATTTAAATATGACGATGGGGACATCAGAATTTTAAAAATAGATAGGTGAGGCATGGCCAAAATTTGTTGGGATCCACCAGTCTAAACTTGTGTAATTACGGAACATCATCAAACATAGCGGTAAATATTTTATTACTATCGTTATATATTTTCATTACTCCTGCCATTTTTTTCATCTAATTTAGAAAATGAGTTGGTAAAATCAGTGCATTTACTGACAAAAAACGATACTTCGTTGATTGTCTTACCATTATTTTCACCTTCTTTCGTTCAACTTGCTATCTTATTAAATTCATTCTTATCATTTGTTGAAACAAGATAATGAGCCGGTAATTTGCCAGGCAAAGTGCCGTGGCTATTCACATATTTAATGAATTTTAGAATTGAGCTGGTAAAATCGCTACTTTATCGACTGAGAGTGAGATTTGGCAAGTCAAGATTCCAGTGGTTTTCATTTTTATTCATTTAAGCTGTTATCTTCCTCATTTTATTTTTCTCATTTATAAAATCATGACAGTAAAATATAAGCCATGAAATAATGAGCGACTAAAATCATGCCCTTTGTGTTGTAATTATACAAAAATAATTGTCTTTTTTTTGCCTAGTCACCAAGGATTCTACAAAGGTGCGTCCCCTTATTCAACTCCCATCCAAGACGCCTCTATTTGTGTGAGGGATAAGGCCTGTACAGAGATCTGAAATGTGAGAAGATCAGATGTTACCAACCCAGAGCAGGCCAGAACTGGGTCTTCCCCAATCAAATCCGTATCTAGGGTGGAGGGGGTTACCGGGACCCCTCCCCCCACCAAAAAAATTCTAAATCGTAAAAAACAACAAAAATGATCATAATCAAATTTTGAAGCTTTTTGTTTTTTTTTTGTAATCCCCTCCCCTTAAAAAAATCATGGATATTGCCTTGGAACCAATTACCGAAGTTTCAGGATTTTCACTATTTTCATGTCTCCTATTATTTTTACATTGATATTTGGATGCTTTGGCCTTAAAATCGTATGTTGAGCAAAAAGTTATGACCCTTGGCACTTACAAATTTTTGAACTCTACTTCTTCTTTGAAGCTTGAAACTAGTTTAGCAAACCAAGAGCAAGAGATAGTACTTCTTAATTATTCAGAAAACACTCAAGATTTTGATCTGAATGTAAGATCTAAGAAAACCGGTTTCATAGCCAAAAAGACAAGTGACGGTGACAGAATGCATCGGACTTATATAATTTGGGCTATATGTTTGCAGATTAGGGGTTGTGGGGGTAAAGTATAGTAAGTCTGCATGCACAATGTGTTGGCTACAGTTATCCTACATTACAATGTCCAAATACGTAACCCCCCACCCTAATGTGCAAATATTTACCCAAATATTTACCCCAATATTTATGATTATGTTTGGATGAGAACAGAGCAGGGATTTATTCGCTAGTTGAAACCCTGTTACTTTAAGCCACGCCATCTAAAAATTTGTTATCTCGTTTTTCTAAATTTTGACCAAGGTTAGTTCCCTAGATCGTTACTATTGTTGTAGTTTTCATTGGTCGCCGGGCAAAAAGTGCTGAAATATTAAACATCTGAACGTAGGTTTAGCTCGTTATTGTCTTCATTAAGCAGTGAACATGCTGATGACTTATACGGAAAATAGCAAAATGTTCAAAATTCTGTTTACACGTGGAAAACTCTAATTCAAGGGTGCAGTTTTTTAGTTGGCCTAAATTCAGAAAGAGGCCGTTGAAGCGCAACTTTTTTTGTTTCTAACTTAAAGAAAAGATAGAGAAGGTGATAGCTCTTTAGCAAGGCAAAGACCTTAAAGAGGAATTTAGTAATAAAATACTACAACAGCAGATCTGCTATGACTGTAAACCACAGTTTATAGAATTATCCAATAAGTTTATCACAGATCGTTTCTGGTCTTCATTCTCGGTACGAACAAAAAGCTCCCACTTATTTCTGCATTAGCGGGTTAGTCTGTTTCCGTCAATCAATGAGAAATGGTTACAAAGTGCATTATTTGTAATAGCGGGTTTCAACTTATTTCCGATTATTTCTATTATAACTGTATTAATCAATATCCGGGATTGCTTCTGCCATTTTTTCTCTTAACTGAGTATTTTTAAAGAAACAGGGGTTTAAAAGATTTCAAATTCACCCCTTCTATGCAATCTTGACTGTATTCAGTTGTTGAGCCCAGAGGTTTTTGCAACATACTTTATTGTGTTGCATTGTTTTTTCACTGTTTTGTTTTGTTTCTCTGCCTCTAGACTCATTAAAAAGGAGTCATAGCTTCAGAAAATGCAACATTGGATAGAAAAGACACTTAAAAGACTTTACGTAGAGTGGGCAGAGTCAGCCTTGATAACAAAAATAAACAAAAAGGCCAAATTTTGTAAGAATTGGAAAAACGTTTTGTTTTCCTAAAGTAAAAAATCACTAAGAACTCTTCCCCAAAGTTTTCGATTAGTATCTCCATTGTCCTCTTGAAGAAATTTCTGCAAGTGTCCTTGCCTAATCAGAAACATTTTGTAGTGGTAGGATTGATTGTGCTTCATTTAGCCTTCTCTGAGTCTAGACATTGGAAAATTCAAGGGAGAAAATCGAGCTAGTAATGAAAAGCAAAAGGTAATATTGACAAAGTTTGGTGCCAAAGCAAACATAATTTATAGAGAATGCTTTGTTAAATAGGAATACTTTAAAAATATAAACAGAAAAAGTAAATCAGTCAGGAAATTGACGTCTAAACTAATGTTTTCTGCAGTTAGACTTTTCTGCCACTTTAATCGTATTATGTCCTTTTATTTTGTCCTTTTTTAGTTTTAATTTTTTGGGTATCTTACCCTTCAGTAAAAATACTCCATGATGCTCATCAAGACTAAATATTATTTCTTCCATTTTTTGAAGAAATGACTGCCCAGAACACAGAAATAAAAGCCAGGGTCAATGATGTCACTGCCCTTGAAATTGCTGCAAGAAGATTAAGTGGAAGAACACCAGAAATAATATTCCAAGACGATACCTTTTACAATGTACCAAACGGAAGGCTGAAGCTTAGGAAATTTTGGGTAATGTTCTCTTATCACAGGTAGCGCAACAGTGTTAACAAATAAAGAGTAATAAGCCTTCAATGTCTAGCTATTTATTTTTTTCTTTTCCCCATGCCCCTTTGTAAGGAAGATTTTGTTGTAAAAATTTTTGAGAGGACTTTTATGATTGAAATTTAAAGTTCTAGTGTCCTTTTTAAGAGTCAAACGTGATTGGAGAGTAACCAGCCCCCTCCCACGCACTTTTTTGCTGCCCTCTCCAAAAGCCATCAAGTTAAAACTTTAAGACAACCATTTCGTTCAAAATGGTAATAACTATGCCTCTTAGGATTACATGACCTCCTACAGCCCTTGGGGCAAGGGCTATAAGTTATTGAAGTTGTCCACTGTTTGTTTATAGGTTTTGTTAATGGCAGAGGAGAGTATGTTTGAGCCTGGGTCACAAAAAATCTAGGGCTATTAAGCTGAAACTTTTAGAGAATATTGGGGGAATGTTGAACAGCATAAAAAGACTATGAGTATGTAAACACAGGTGCCAAAAAGGTGTATCAGCAATATCTCAGGAGTGGCTTGGGGTATTAACTTGGAACTTTCATAGAATGTATAGGGGGACGTTGAAATAGCCAAAAGACACTATGTGCATATTACTTCTGCTACTCCTACTGTTACTACTACTATTACTACTACTACTATTACTACTACTACTGCTATACTACTACTACTGCTATACTACTACTACTACTACTAATGCTACTACTACTACTACTACTACTCCTACTTTTACTAGTACTACTACTGCTACTACTACTACTAATACTACTACTACTACTATTACTGCTACTACTACTACTACAGCTACTACTACTGCACTGACTACTACTGCTAAGGCTAAGGGTATTGAGGTGAAATTTTCAGGGAGTGTACAGGGTAATGTTGAACTAAATCAAAACACACTCTGTGCACGCAGGCTGTCAAAAGAGCCTATGAGAAATATCCTAGTGACTGCTTAAGATGAAACTTTAAGGGCATGCTTAACTTAATAAAAAAAATATTTTCATTTAGCTTGTCAAAAGGTAGTATCAGCAATATCTTGGGAACAGCTAAGTTGGAATTTTCAGGCGATTTTTTTTTGGGGGGGGGGATGGACCTAGAACTCACCAAAAGACACCATATGCATACTACTACTGCTACTACTACCGCTACTATCACTGCTACTTTACTATGACTGGGACTACTTGTGACTGTGGCTATGACCACTTGTGACTCCTTGTGAGTCCAACTACTTGCGAATGCGTCTGAAACTGCAGGTGACTGCATCTGCTTAAGATTTTGTCTAATTGCGGCTGCGACTACTTACAGTAATCATAGTACACTTCAAAGTAATTTCTTTTCGTTTTTATTTTCTTTGTTCGGTTTTAAGTGTTGAATTTTATCTTCCTTAGAAAAACTTTCTTCTGAGAATTTTTCATGAAATTAGTTTCTGTTCTAATTTCAATATGCAGTATGTGTTGTAAGAGTATTTCTTAAATTATCGTTTTTGACCCCCTTGTACTTAAGGATGAAAATGTTTGATTATATTATGACTTTTGGGCAAATTTGAATATTCAATCAAAAATAACGATGAGCCGTAATTTTGTTTTATAAGTTTATCAAGATTTTTTTTACATGCCAATTAGGGATGGATGGGGAGGGAGTTTTTCAGTTACAAAGATTAAGACTGTGTATGACTATTAGTCTTCTATGGACCTTTAGGCACCCTGAACTTTGTCCTATAGACATTTTTGAACCTAGGTGTATCTTACTCCCTAATCTTATTAAATGCTTCTGTTCATGAATCTGTTTTTCAACTGTGAACGGTTTTAAACAAAAGCGAGTCTGTGTTGTTTATACAGGGAGTTGTTTTTTGTTGTCTTTAACCAAAAGCATGCTTATGTCTTTAGAACAATATTTTGCGTGTTATTTAAGGATACTTTCTTTTAATAAAATTTTGAAGCATATTAACATCGGAAATTATTTTGCTGCAGATTTGATATTAGGTGATTTTATTATAAAACGTGAATTAAACTTTTATTTCTATTTTCAGCAATAAACAGCTTTTATTTTAAGATTAAAAAGTTTATGGCAGCAAGGTCAGTCAAAATGTCGGAATTGCTGATGAGAGGAAGGACTGGGGAAGCAGATCCAGTCATAAGGATACGCAAGGATCAGATACCATACCGTTCTAAAATTCTAAAATCACTATAGCTGGAATTTCTGGCAGCTTGCTTGGAAAATTTATTCTTTTAAGTCTTCTCTCCGCAAACTTACCAGTTAGAAGCAGAAATTGTGCTTCGAAATTCTAGCCTATAGATCTGTTGAGCAAAAATACATATTCATCAACACTCTGAGAGTCGCCCTTCCTCCTCCCCCGTTCCAAAATCCTGAATCCAGTATTGCATTTTCGGGTTTCTGAACCGTGTCTTTTCTGGGTGTATTCCCATGTCATAGTATGTTTCTTTACACTGGTTGGCCTCCCAAGTCTCTTATACCCTAAAAATTTAGGTACTTTCGCATTATCCGGGCCTCTCGACTTAATCACTATAGAGAAGGCAATGATAAAACCCGTTTCTGACATGATAACCGCTGTAGACTAGGCAATGATAGCGTGGTTTGCATTGCGAATAAGATATTAAACTGTGTTTTTTTTTGGATTTTAGGGGGGGGGGTAAGGAAACAGGTACCAAGATTAGGTTAGATTACATATTTAACATATGCATTGCCAAATTTGTTTCTAAACTATTATATATTCATACTATTTTATTTCATTAGTATAGCCAAACTTGACTTTTTAGAGAGGCCCGGATAATGCGAAAGTACCAAAATTTATATTTGCCTTAGAGAAATCCTCCCTTGCGCTTCATAATAGAGGCCGCCTTTGAAGCGAAATCGCCATAAGTGTTTCTCTTATAGGATGACACCGGGGAGTTGATTTTCTATGACCGTCCTGACAGTTCTGGCCCTAAGATATCCACATACAGCAAAACAGATACCTCAGAGCCAGATATACTAGCGAAAACATTGGAAATGGCTCTTGGTATTCGTGGAAGGGTACAGAAGACTAGGAAATTGTATATGGTTGACCAAACAAGAGTGCACATTGATAAGGTGGAAAAATTGCCAGGATTTTATGTGGAGCTAGAGGTAAGCTTTCAATCTACTTTTGAAACTGTTCACTGCGTGTACTAAGAGCTAAGATTATCAAAAGTTTATTGAATTTAAGTCTATCTATTGAAACTAATAAAAATATTCTTTCCTTTTTTTTTTACCATCACTACACAACGTCTGGTTCTCTGTGGATTGATCCGGAATTTTGCTTTCTTAATTTATTATATCTTATATCTTATGTTTGCCTAAAAAAATCCAAAATTTGAACATTATTTTTTTTTCAAATTGATGACTTGTTAAAGTAAACTGTAAATTTCTTACGAAACCACGCTGTGCTTCCACTATAAATGTAGAAACTTTTTGAAAGACCAGGGGATATCTTTACTAATGACAGTTACTTTTAGTGAAGACAGAAGCAAAGGAAAAAAACCAAAACAAAAAAACACAGAAACTGCTCGAAACAATGCATGGTACGCTTTTCCAAAAGCAAAACGAAAATTAAATATAATAAAACTTGCAAGAAAGGAAGAAAGCTAGTTTTTATTTTTTTTGGTTAATTTTTTTTTGGCGCGGAAAAGCTTCCTGGAGGGAATCCCATTTTTAGGCTTTGTATGTTTTCACTGTTTCCAATAAAAGTATCCTGTTTTTCTTTAGAAAAATTTTGCAGGAGTAAATTAGTTGATTTATTTTTAGAGATAGTTTCTAAAATTAGATACTCCGACTCTTTCCCCTGATGCGAGCCTTTCCCCTGACTCTTTCTCTTGATGAGAGCCACCCTCTTGAACTAGAGTATGCTATGCTAGATAGGGCTATTAAGAAAAGTGTCCGCGCTTAGAAGCGTCCTAGCCTTGAACAGAAAGCTCAGAAGGCTGAAGAAGCTGCTAGACGGGGAGACTCTCGGTCAGTGTACCGCATCACCAATGAAATAGTTGGAAAAAGTCCGAAGATAGATGGACCCGTCAAAGATGAGCCTGGATGACTTCTTTCTTACCCTGGGAAAGTGAAAGAAGCCTGGGTGACGCATTTCGAAAAGTTATTAAATAGACCACCACCTGCTGATCCTCCAAATATACAAGACACGCCATTTCTAAATTTAGCCGTCGATATCGAAGCACCCTCTGGTGGGGAGATACCGAAGGTGACTAAGAAGCTGAAATCTGGAAAGTCCCCTGGGGAAGACCGGATTGCGGCTGAAATGATAAAATGCTCAGTAGCTGCATGCATAACTGTGTGGACCACGTTCTCTATAATTTGGAGGACAGAAGAAGCTCCTAAGGATTGGACAAAAATCACTCCCGTCAAAATATTCAAAAAAGGCGACGCCGCAAAGTGCGAAAACTGGAGAGGTATCAGCCTATATTAACGGAAATATAATTATAGTTGGAAACTATAAGGTTGGAAGCAAACTATTGGTGACTATACTCCTCAACAGAATCCAACCAGCGGTAGTCCCTGGAGGAGCAACATGGATTCCGGCCAAACCGATCGTGCGCCGATCTTGTATTTACTCTTAGAATTCTGCTAGAAGAAGTGAATGAATGGCGCAATAAGCCGTACTTGGTCTTCATAGACTTCGAAAAAGCTTTCGACTCGGTAGATTGCCAAATGCTTTTGATGGTTTTCAAACACTACGTTATTCCTGATAAGCTCATCCGAATAATTGAAACCTTCTACAAGACACAAAATGTTGCGTGAAGACAAGTGACGGGAGTACCCGTTACTTTCGTATCATTATAGGGGTGAAACAAGGTTGTGTGCTTTCACCACTGCTATTTATTTTCATCATTGATTATTTTCTCAGGACCTGCGACATATATAGAATCCAGTTGGATAATAAGAGACTCGGAGATGTTGATTTCACTGATGATATCAGCCTCCTAGAATCCTGCAAACAAAAGCTCCAGCATTGCCTTAACCAAATTAGAGACGCTGCCGACTTTTTTAGCCTTGAGATAAATGCCAACAAAACAAAAAGTATTGCGAACACCGGATCTCCACTCGACCTACGATGCAATAACCAGACAATTGAACAAGTCATAGTAGCAGGGACTCATAGTAGTCAAGTCATTTCACGGGATTCATAGTAGCAGGAGACTGGAACGGTCAAGTTGAATCAACTGAACAGTCACTCCATGATTTGATTGGCCGCTACACATATGGGATAGGAGGTCAAAATAGTGGGGGCATCATCCACTTTGCTCTAGACCATACAGTAGTGGTTGCAAACTCTCTATTTCAACACAAGACTTCACAACGCATCGCTTGGTGCTCTAATGAAAATGTCACCGCAGCCCAGATAGATTATATCCTAGTCAGGAGAAGATGGTGAAGCTCTTTTCAAGATGCCCCTGCCTTTAGGGGAACCAGCACTGCTTTCAGAGGAGGCAGCAATCATGCCCTAGTGGGAGCAAAGATCCTTCTCCACCTGAGCACAAGGAAGAAGCATGCACCAAAGAGAAGACTGAAAACTGCCAAAACTGGATTCTGATCATATGAAACAAGACTTTTGTGTTCAGCTCCAAAACAGTTATGATACCCTACCCACTGATTTACAATGTGCCGAAGAATTGTGATGACAGTTTAAAGCCTTAACCACCGAAGTTGTTTCTGATATGCTTGGCTACTCGCGCCCCTCTAAGAAGAGCTGGATTTCCAAACGATCTATAGAGTTGATTGAACAAAGACGTACTTCAAGCCACCTTAGCAAGAAGTCAAATTCTGAACTGAAAAATTGCATAGGAAAAGCGTAAGAAAAGACCGCACTCATCACTGGGAAGAAGTCGCTCATAAATATGAAAACACAGAATGAAACCACGATTCAAGACGCAAATATAAAATTCTTCAGTTAGATACTGGAAACAAGTTCAAAGAACCTGACTCATCAAAGATAAAGAAGGTAATACCATGACTGATTGTACCCAAAAAAAATGAGCGATAGAAAATGTATTTTAGCGAACTTCTAAACCCCAAAAATAAACGTGACTATAGAACGGGAGAATAGGCCAACCTCGATCTCGATGAAATTCTACTGTATAAACACGTCTCGCCAGATCTTGACGAAATTGTCAATGCTATCCAAATCCTCAAGCGACGCAACTCTCCTGGCGAAGACAGTATTCTGCTTGAGGTTTGCAACCAACTACTACTGTTAAAATATGAAAATTTGGAACAGAAATACAGAAAACTAAGGATTTACCGAAGGACTGGAAAATTTCAATCGTCCTCTCCATTTACAAAAAGGTGAAAAAGTAGAGTGTGTTACTTACAAAGGGATATCTCTCATAGACATTGCGGCCAAATTATTTGCCGCAATTCTACTACGTAGATGCCAAACAGTGAGAGATAAGCGAACACGAGAACACCAGTCCGAATTCTGGTGTGGCAGAAGATGCCATGATCAGATATTTGTTCTTTACTTGGTCGTGCAACAATGCGAAAGGTACAACTTCTCCCCTTATCAACATATTCATAGACTATGCTGCCACATTTGATTCAGTTGAACGAAAATTCTTATGGAAGATTCTCCATCAAAATTGTTCAACAGGAATTCGTTGACATTTTGAATTTTATTACGAAGGATGTGTGTCCTGAGTAAGAATCCACAGTAAAGAGTGGTAATTATTTGATTCGGAGTGGGGGTGAAACAAGGCTGTAGAGTCTCACCGGTCATTTTTAACTAATGTATCAATTGGATCCTCGACCATGCCCTACGGCGATTTGAAGGAATAATTGTTGGTACAAATATCAACTTGGCGGATCTTTGTACGCAGACGACGTAATCCTTCTTGCGTTGGACCCAAACTCAGCCCAGACAAAAGCTTGATGAAGTAGCACATTTTTCAGCCTACCTCGGTGTACGAATAAACAAGAAGAAAACTTGATTTGGTTCTTGATTGGTTTCTTGATTTAAACATCACCACAGATTACCAACTAACCCTTAATGATCCCCTACTTCAAAAAGTTGACAGTTTCGTTTATCTGGGATCCGAGATGGATCTGAAGGAAGGATATGATCAAGACGTCAACAGAAGAATATCTAAAACTCAAGGAGATTTATTCTCAGCTTCGCAAACATATCTGAGTCCGTCGGGAAATTAGCTTGCGAACGAAGATAATCACATAAAAGTCGACTGTGAGGGCAGTCCTACTCTATGGCGTTGAATCATGCCTCGCATTTAAAAAATTAGTAGATGATTGTTAGACAAGATATGTAGCCTGATGGAGTTTTTCAGTATATTCGGTTACAAATGGGACAAGGAATGGCTAAAATTCGGCGAAGAACTGGCACAAGACCAGCCATCATGGAAGACCTTCATTCAGAAGTTTTGCTCAGGTGCCGGGTGAGGCGAATATGCCTGATCCCGCTGCAAGTTAAAGTAAGTACACTCGGTGATGACCTACTTTTCGTTTGATCTTAGATGGCTGGCTGACAAGGAAAATCTTTGGCAATCTGTCATCCTTTATCTGCAAAGCGTGTCCTAGCCATTTCAAACTTCCTCTAAATATTGTTCTAGAAAGTTGAATTGAACCGCATTTTTGTACAGCTTACTGTTTGTAATATGGCAGTCAGACGGGTACACAAAAAAGCTGTAGATAATTTCTTTGGAAAAAATCTAACAACTACTCTCCCGTCTTTCGCCCCCACGCTTCAGAGCCGTTCTTAACCACTTCCATCACTGTAGCTTCCAATATTCTAATATTGGTTCGAAGATTTATATTCCTATTCTCCCGAACTTTTTTCAGTTATTAAAAAGGTGTTATCTGACCTTTTTCAGTGACCAAAAAGATTCTGCCACATGAAAGTGACGTTTTTCATCATTTATATGGCACCAAACTACGATTTTGCCCCAAAGATGACCATGTTGCTATCAATTGAAAATTCTGAGATAAACAATTTAAAAAGTGTCAAAGAATTATATATTGGGCTTCCTAATTGCAGAGGAAGTAAAGCCGCACGTTAGCGCTGGTGTTCCTGAAAAGTCACTTAGTCCATGTAAGATGTATGGTCAGTATAGACATTTATCTTAACATATGATTTAACTAATTTAATTTGGTTTATTTTTTATAAAGTTATCTTCAGTAAAGTATGCTTGTGCATCAGCTAATACGAAGGAGGTGAAGTGGGTCATATTGTAGGCAGGAACGTGTTGCGAGATGCCTAACAGAGTGCATTTCAATCCTCAAATTGTTTCACTCTCCATGAAGCTCCAGATAAGTATTGATCGAGGAGCAGGGGGGAGGGAATAGGATTTAATGCCATTCAGCTTTCACCACCCTTCATTTCGACTAAGCCTGAATAAGAGTGCTGTGAGGGGGTAGAAATTTGTATCTAATCTCCTGTGATTCCAGGAAGTGTTTTTACTCTACGCCTTTAACAAGGGAGGGGGTGGGGGTTAATTGAGCCCCTTCCATTGTTTCAATCGTTTCTATGTAGCTTTTCAAAAAGTTTCATTGACATGCCTACCGGCACAGAGATGGAAAGGAGGAAAAAATATTTACTAAATATTTACATATTTAATAAGCTTTTTCCTTGAATGGGATGTTGTGTTTTCGGTAAAGTGGTGAAGAAGGTAATCATGTTATCGCCCAAGTCGTTGACATATAAAAGGATCAGGTTGGGGCCGAGTGTGCTAACTTAGGGGATCCAAGACTTCAATGAACTTAAACCGTTTTAGTCAAAACCCTAAAAATTTCACTAGTTACATAAAACCTTCAAATGAGCCGTAACGCCAACTACATATTCCGTACAATTTTAGCTTATTTTGCTTGGATTATTGAAAGCCACTACTTTCCGTCATATTCCTGGCCAAATGTTCGGTCAACTTTCGATGCTGAGCCCCAAGACATTCTTGTGGAGATCTTTTCTGTCAGATTAATTAAAAAAAACTTTCCGAAAAAGAAGCTGTTCAAAGTAAAGGCCATACTAAAGTTGAGATCAGCAGAAATAAAAACCTTTAATAATTCAAAACTCAAAACGACCAGAAATTAATATCGAAGAATAGATGAAACGCAAAAAAAATTGAAATTAAATAAACAATCATAGAAAATAAAATACAACAGGTACCAATATAAACGAATAAACAAATCTTAAAACGAGCTTTAAAACCAAGCTTAAATGAACAAAAATGTTTTACTATTAAAGAATAAATGAAAACCCAAAACGAACAGAAATTAAATAAACAATCATAGCAAACAAACATACAACAGGTACTAATATAAACGAATAAATAAATCACTAAATGAATAAAACTTAAATTGAGTATGGAAATCAAGCTTAAACCAACAAAAATCACTACAAACAAGAGTTTGGCTACTGCCCCCCTTGCGCTTTACTGAAAACGAATTATATTACAAATACTTTTTGTACTTATCGCAACATTAAAAATAAAAATTAAAAATTACTGTGAAATAAAATTTTAAACTGATGAGCTTTTAATTAATATCATTATATATCAACTATTCAGTTTAATTTTATTAGTTCTTTCCAAGACTTTTCAAGACACATATAGCTTTCAGTAAAGCACCAACGATACTGTAGACTTTAGACTTTTATAGTTAGGAAAGGGGGCAGTAGCCGAATTCTTGTTTGTAGTGATTTTTGTTGGTTTTAAAGCTTGATTTTCATATTCAATTTAAGTTTTACTCGTTTCAAGATTCATTTATTTATTTATATTAGTACATGTTGTATGTTTGTTTGCCATGAGCGTTTTTTTTTCTGTTTGTTTTGGGTTTCAATTTCTCTTTAATAGTAAAAGATTTTTATCCGTTTTAAGCTTGATTTGCGTATTCAGTTTAAGTTTAACTTGTTTTAAGATTTATTTATTCATTTATTTTGGTCCCTGTTGTATGTTTTTTGCTATCATTATCTTTTTAATTTCTGTTAATTTTGGGTTTTATTTATTCTTTAATAGTAATTTCTGGTCGTTTTGAGTTTTGTTAATTATAGGTTTTTATTTCTGCTGTTCTTAAGCGTAATATAGCCTTTAATTTTCTTGGAAAAACTTTGTTTCTGGAAGTTCTTTTTAATTAATATCTGTTCGTTTTTGATCGCCAAAGTTTCAAGAGTTTCGACATTCCTCATTTCAAAATTAATTTTTTTAACATCGTAGTTTCGTGAGAGTGTCAAAACTAGCATCAAAGCAATACTATCAAAGTAAAAAAGTATCAAACTAAAGAAAGCATCAAAGTATCAAAGTAAACAAAGTATCAAAGTAATAATAAACAACATGCATAACTTATAGCCCTTGCCCCGTAAATCAAAGTTGCCCCGTAAATCAGTAAATCAAAGTATCGAAGTGACAATAAGTAACTTGTATAATTTACAGCCCTTTTACTGAAGGCTTGGGGTCTTAACCGTGAAAGCATAGTTATTTGGCCTTTGGACTATTTTGAACAAAATGACTATCTATATTTTTTTTGACCCGATGCATTTGGGGTAAAAAAGGGGGAAGCTGGTTGCCCTTTGAGCACTTTTGATTCTTAAAAAAACTAGAACTTTCATTTTCCAATCGAATGAGCCCTCTCCAAAGTTAATACGACTATCCCTTCCACAAAAACCTTTTATGTCAACAATAGGTAACTTGAATAAGTTACAGCCCTTGCCCTGGGGGCTCTGAAGGGATATGTCAACCTTTGAGTCTTAGTTATTTGACTTATGGACTATTTTGAACAAAACAGCTATTCCCAAATTTTTATTGGATGCATTTCTGGTAATTAGGCCTAATTAAAAAAAAACTTTCCACAAAATAAGTTTTTCAAAAAAAATAAAGAACTCCATTAAACCAAAATTGACCAAAAATAGAATCAAATAATCTACCAAGCATACCACTACCAGAAATCAGTATCAATAAATAAAGGAAACCCAAAACAAACAGAAATCAAAATAAATAACAGAGTCAAACCCAAAACGAGCAAAAATTAATATGAATAGGGTTCTAAACACCTATGCTTTCTAAAAACCAGAATATAATTTGTACTTTACCGAAAAAAATTCAAATGAATCTACTGAAAAAAGTTTATTATCAGTTTAATATACATATGCTGATATTTATTCCTGAAAATCTTAATTAATTTTTGATTTCCAAAGTTATAAAAATTAAAACATTTAAAAGAATTTTTTCAGGTGAAACTTTTTTTTGTGTGAAAAAAAGCTTAACAATATATCCAAAGTTGCACATTCTAGGTCGACGCAAAATTATTTTTTTTTTTGCTTTTCGTGTCAATTCTTTTAGTTCTTTCTAAAAAATATGAACTGTCGGTAAATGTTCGTTTTTCTGTGTATGAAGTATCATCCGGATGTAAAATGAAGAGCTGAGCCCGAAAATGAAATCAAATTTGATGCACAATGTACCAGAAAAAAAAATGTCATAATCATCAATATTATTTTACCCTTCTTATCGTTGTGACCTCTTTTTCACCATACTATCAGAAGGCAACTATTCTGACAGAAAATGATGAGCTGAGCCCAAAAATCAAATTAATCTGATGTAATGTCCACTAGAAAACCCATTTCATATTCATCAATATGTACTTTTATTGATAGGAAGAAACTGGAACTGCTCCAGTACAGAACCTTGAAACTGTGGTTCCAATACTATGGTATCTGTACTGCGAAATTTCTTAAGAGCCGAAATGATCTGTGTCATGGGATCTCCACTTCAAATCCACCTCTTACATGCTAACGTATCTGGCGGTATCTGGGCACGACAATTACACAAAATCCTGCCAGCTTTACATCTAGTGAATGGTCAAGCTCCAAGAAACCCATCCTGCCGCTTATCAAGCCTTCCAGAGTGGGATGCATGTGATAAGACCTTCTGATAAATTCAGAGTTGGGCTCTCCACAGATTTTGTCATTGAGCAGGAGCTCATGCGTTTTCTAAAAACGCCTGGTGGCCTTACCGATGGAAGTGGTATGACAGAGGTTCAAAGGTATTTTTGAGTTATGTCTCAACCAGTCTGCTCTGTGCTATCTTCTGATGGAGGGTATGTCAGTGGCTTTCTTTGGAACTAGTGAACAACATAAGGAAACGTTCGAGTCGAGGCAGCTAAGAGGTTGTAAAGACGCCCAAATCGTTATCGATTTCCTAGAATAAGAATCACCATTTAACGGGGATCTTCACCTAAGAAACATCACAAACGGTCTGACAGCCTACGAATCTGCCACTGTTGATTCTGCTAGAGATTTAGGCCTAATAAACATTGACTCCATGTCTGGAAAGTTGGTCACTGATTTTGCGTTTCGACAAAAACAACAGGCATTTCAAATTACTACAAAGCAGAATCCAGGTGGAGATTACAAAAGACTGAACCCCACTCTCCTTTTTCATAGGTTTATCACGCTAGCAAAGAGGATCCATCTCACGGAATCTGAGTACTTTCAGCACGAACTTTGTTCCTACCCGTTATCACTTTTTGACAGTTCTTACATGCTCCGGTCTCCGAACAAGCCAGAGTTTGCCAAGGCTATAGCACAGGCTGGCAATCTTGAGGAGCGCTCTACTCCCCTTCCCAAAGGTATTCGATATATCTTCGACGGTGGAGCCCCTCTGCACATAATTTCATGGGCAAAACAAACGATACTCTGAAATCCTTAACAGTTATGCTACTTACGTGACCCAAAAGTTTTCATCTGCCACTATTGTGTTTGACGGCTACGATGGTGGCGCTACTTTAAAGGATATGGCCCAGTCAAAGAGAAGTCGTATAATCGGCCGTGAGATCTTCTTTGCATCAGATATGCAGCTGAAGGTAAAAAGGATGAGTTCTTGTCCTGCAAGAAAAACCAGGCTAGGTTTATCTGCGCAGAGGCTGTTTATCTCCCAGGGCTTTGTCGTAGTCCAGGCACCAAGTGATGCAGATGTTCTAATTGTACAAGCTGCTGTTGATTCTTCCTGGTATTACGCCACTGCCGTGATTGGAGATGATACAGGTATTTTGGTTTTATTGTGTTATCATGGTGACCTATCAAGCAAGAAACTATTCTTTGCATCTGAGCAAACGTCGAACAAAGCTCCCCGAATATGGGATATTCACAAATTGAGAGAGAAGCTGGGCGGAGAAAAATGTCATCCAATTCTTTTTGATCACGCTATCTTAGATTGTGGCTCTACTTCACGGATTCACAGTGCGGGAAAAGACCGTACTCTGAAGAAGCTAATGACAGATACCAATTTTCGTACATCAGCTGCAGTTTTCATGCTGAAGTCAGCTTCGAAGGAAGAAGTAAGGATTGTTGTAGAAGCCGCTCTGCTCATGATATATGGCTCATTAAAAGGGGGAAGTTTTTAAAAAGAACTTGAATAATTCTAGCACGTTCGTCCACCCAGAACAGTTACCACTAACTTCTGATGCGTTTTCACAGTTGAATTTCACAGTTAAAGGGTTTTCTACCAAGTTCAGGTATGAAGTGGAGATCCTGGTTCTGAATTTAAAGCCGTGGAATGGGGTTGGAAAAGTAAAGATGACTTCTTGTATGCATTGACTACTGACATCCTACCAGTCCTTCGTCTGCTTCTGAAAATTGTGAAGGGCTCCTGTCAACTGGAATGTAGCTCAACAAGATATAGCTTCTTTAGAAACGGCTTTGCCTGCAGCGTGTAAAACGTGCAAAGGGACAGTATGTTCGAACTATCCAAGAAACGAAAGCTATAACGATGAGAGAAAGTTGAAGCTTAGATATCTGAATTAAAAGAATAAGTCGTGAATACTAGTCGGAGTTTTATTCTTTCTTTCAAATGTTCATGAAGTTGATTTGATAGTTTTATCAGTTGTGACGACTAGTGAGTATGTTGATAATAGTTTATTCTAAGAGGGATTTTAAATGTTGGCGGCTGAAAACTAGTTTCATAGATGATTTTCCTATTCTAATATTTTTAATGTTTTAATAAATATCTTGCAATCACTTTTTTTAGGCCGACCCATCAGGTGATGAAGCCAGCGACGATCAGATTCAGGCCAACTAATTGTTAGATCTCAAAACCGACAATTTAGCCAGCGGAAGATGTTCTGGTAAAAAAATGGAGGCTACAACGACGGGAAGCGTAAAAATCTCATATTGATGATTGATGCACTTTTTTTAATGCCGTACACCAAATTTGACTCCATTTTTGCACTCATCTCATCTTTTTACATCAGAATAATAATTCAGTTTAAGAAAACGAACAATTAAGGGAAACTAATTTTTTTTTTTATTAGGAAAGTGAGAAAACTGACATGATACGCAAAAAAACTAGTTTTGTGTCGACCTAGAATGTGTAACTTTGGATATGTTGCTCGTTTTTTTCCCTCTACAACATGGTGTAAAAATAATTTCTGTTGCAATTTGTTTTTACCAACAATCGACGGATTGGTGGACAACAAGTGCTAAAAGAAACATGTCAAATGAAAGTAAAAAAATGCATATTGATGAATATGAAACGGGTTTTCTAGTAGACATTACATCAGTGTAATTTGATTTTTGGGCGCAGCTCATCATTTTATGTCAGAATAGTTGCCTTCTAATAAAATAGTGTCACAACGATGAGAAGGGTAAAATCACATATTGATGATTATGAAACTTTTTTCTAATACATTGTACATCAATTTTGCTTTTATTTTCGGTGTCAGCTCTTCTTTTTATATCGGGAAGATTCTTCAAATGCAGAAAAACGAACATTTACTGACAGTTCATTTTTTGAAAAAACTAAAAAAATTGACACGAAAAGCAAAAAAAAAGCTAGTTTTGTGTCGACCTAGAATTTGCAAATTTGGATGCGTTGTTCAGCTTTTTTTCTCTCCAACATGGTGTAAAAATTGTTTCTGTTGCAATTTGTTGGGGGGTCAAACTCTAATTTGCCTGTACTATACAGTTGGCACTTAATCACTAGAAAATGAATTAGTATCTAGCCCTAAAGAATTGGAATGGTCTACAAGGAACAGATCAACACGAAAGGATTTGCTGGAGCTTGTAAAATTGTCAAAGCTCACAAGCTCTTCGAGCCTATAAGAGTGGGACAGTTCGTATAAGACGAACCTCTCCTTATCTGTGGCACTTTAAAAAAGTTAGTTATTTTTTTTTGTTGTATCACTGATTTTCAATCCACAAATATTAAAAGTAAAAAATTTGTTTATTTTTAGGTATGCCTGAATAAAGATCAGACAGCAGAAGATGGTAAAGTAATTGCAGAAAAACTGATGGAGCAGCTTGGAATAGATAAAACTGATCTTTTAACTGGTGCATATTTGGACTTACTTCAAAATCAAGCTTAAAATTTCCTGAAAACTCCTGAACATCATAGTACAAATCTTAAAAAGGGAAACTAAGATTTGTGGGATTCTGCGATGCGTCTGGAATAAAAAATAATTTTGTTCAGATCGATACATATCAGATTTATAAATTATTAAATAGCATAGTTTCATTCAGTTATTTCTCATAAAATTAGGAAGCACGCTTGGCTTAGGTTTAGGGTGTTCCTAACTTCCCATTTTTTTTTTATTAATATTGTCTCTTGTCTGACATAAGTTTTTTATAGTATCCTAACATAACAAAACTGACGACAAGTGTCATTTGGATTGCTATACACTGGGAAATATTCGTTATTTATTTTTTATTTTTTTGAGTTCAACTCTAAGTCTTCGAAATGGAAATCAAAGATCCTGTAAAAGAAAAATAATCTTGGAGATAAAGCTGTTTAAATATATCTGAGTTGAAATGACTTTAAAAGCGCTGATACCCGTGTATAAATATATAGAAAGTAAATGTCTTCGGTTAAATTGAAAGATATACTCCATGCTACTTTTGTGGTAAGTTTTGTATTTACTGAAAGGGTTCGCTAGTACCAGATAAAATTACCATTCATTACCAAAAGACTGCATTTGTTTTCAAAGAAGTGTTGTCCTACAT
>JAQQPU010004110.1:44161-54275 GCA_029168905.1 Artemia sp. Kazakhstan ARC1039 | reverse complement strand
TTGATATGAAAGTTTTGTCCACTGTGGCTGATATAAAAGTTTTGTCCGTTGTGGCTGATATGAACGTTTGGTAAACGTCTTGTTCAATGTGGCTGATAGTATCTGACTTGGTTTTGTGGTGTCGGTTGGAAAGTAAATGATATTGTTAGCCGATAAATTGGCGAAGTTCGGAAACGGTTCTTCTGTCGAGAAAAAGTGTCTAAAGAATGACGTTGCGTTCACGTGACGTGCTTTAATATTTAAAATCCAAATGGCATGTATCGTAGAATGTAACGATGGATTTTGGACTTGTGGTCCATATATATTCGAATATACATGTTTTGTTTATATTTCTATTTCAATTGATTATTGTTTAGGATATCCCTTAAACATACAAATTCATTTTACCATTTGATTGGCACGCTGGAATAAGAACCTTCATCCTATCCTCTTTTTTAATCTCACTTATCGTTTTGTTTTATGGCCTGCACTTAACGAATTTGCCCTGTGAACAACTCATACCCGTAACCTAATACACCTGTAGCCAAAGCTATACTTACATATAGTATACTAAACTAACTCTTTTAAAACCTTATTATTTTCATATCAATATCTTTGTATTTCAAAATGAGATGTAATATAAGTAGAATTTTTTCGAATTTTGGTGTAAGGCATTCTTCCTTCTCACTTTTTCCCGAGCCACAGCTTAGTTTCATTTGTGTTTTTCCATGATTTCAAGTTCACTGCTTTTCTACCCTGGTTCATCTGTGTTCATCCGCTTACTAAAAAAGTGAAAAATTAAAACGAGGATAAGTTTGTTTGAAAAGCTAGTATCAACACTAATTTTTTGAAAGCTATTGCCTACTAGTAATGCATCTTTGTATCTTTTGATAGATTCATCATAAAGATAGGAAAACTCTTGTTTCAACTTTCCGTCTTTTCTAATTAAAAAAAGATGCCCTATATCTTTACTTTGATTCCTCAATCACAAATTTTACGTTGAAACTTGAACATTGTTCAACTCGGTAATTTACGAAAAGGATGCGCAATTAGTTCCGTAGTCGTCCGTAACGTTGATTTTATACAAGGTTGTATAATAGATAGTTTTTCAATATCAAAATAGTACACATTGAAAATAACGTCGTTAGAATACTAAAATAGTAACGTTCAGAATATTGTGTCTTACAAAAGTCCAATTTTTTGTAATCTAGATATTCCGGACTATCTTCATCAGCATCATCAAAGTAGCGTAAACTACAGAAGCTGTGGCACGCTATTATGACTTAGGATGTGGCGCAGTCTCTAATCTGTAACCCTGACATTAGTTTGTCGTCTAGCATCAAAACCGTTTGAATACTGGCAAAAAAGTCAAACTAAGGAAAAATAAGCGTTACATCCAGAGACGTGACAAAAAAACAATGTTAGCTATATCTGGAATTTGATTCTGCCTGGCTTTCAAAAATATTGTGCCCCAACCTTATTATTTGGTACAATATTGCTTAGTATATTAACGCATAATCAAGACCCAGTGTTGTCGCTAAATCAGTAAAGAGGTGAAATTAGCCTACCTAGTCTTGCCGTTGATGGGCCTCTTACCATATGAAGAAGAAGATTAAAATCACACTTGTAGATGACTTCAAAATTGCGCATGAACGACCACAGCGCCAATAATGTATCCCTCGCGTAATTTTGTCAATTGAATACGACTATTTTTTATATCTTGAAAATGTGCCTTGATTAAATTACGAAATGCATACATAACTGTCGCTGTAATCGTACGTAATTTTGAATTTATCGACAAGTATTACCATAATGTGCCCAGGGCGTTCGATCTACCTTTTTGCATCTGACTTTTCCTTTCCCTTCTCACGAAAGTAATTAAGACGAATTCGTGCTGACTTCACATTATTTCACATAATTTAAAAGTTTCAAGTTGCCCCTTGTACGGCTTCAATATGCCATAGATGTTTAACTTCCGTGCTTTCGTACAGAACTAGATCTTGACCTACTTGACTTATTCCATCCGGCCTCTGGGGCTGTATTAGAGCTTCTTCTTTTCTCACTAGTCGTTGAGTATGGCGACGGTATTCGATTCTATCTGGTGCTAGCCGTTAGAGTTGGGGGAGGTTCCGGCCATTGAAATTGTCGTACCATCTCTTGCGAGGTCGGTCACGAAGTCGTGTGCCATGTACCCGTCCTTCAAATGTGATTTTTGGGAGTTGATTTGATCCCATTCGTTGGATGTGATCAAGCCAGCTGAGTTGCTGACTTCTAATTCGGTCCATGATCGTGTATGAGCCGTCGAGGAGTTTACAGAGGTCTTCATTGGATACTCGATCAGTGTAGGTGATCCCTGTTATGCGACGGAGGCATTTTGTTTCAAATGCGGAGATTTGACGTACGTCATCAGCTCTGATTGACCATGTTTCATCATCATCATCATGACGTTCATTATCATCATCATCATCTCTGATTGACCAAGTTTCTTTTGCATACATAGGGCATTATGAGAGAGTTAAAGAGTCGAGCTTAGAGTGATTTTAATAGTTATTTACTTTTCCATATTGATGATAGGCTCTTAAAGCTGCTGGTTGCAAGGCCAAGTCTACACCTAAATGATTTTGAGCAATCGTTATTAGAGGTTAAAATACTGACGAGGTCACTAGATAAATTTAGACAGTACAATCATTCCATATCTCAACCGTTAGACAAAGCCGGACCGAGATGCAAGTGCTCCCGAGAACGTAGAAACATAAGCAATATTAGATTTTTTCACGGCTAGACAAGTCAGATTTCTCTTGAACGCGAAACTTGGCTTCACCTTTGTGACACTAACTTTTAAAGAATCTAATTTTAAATTAATTTACTCCAATACATATATAACAATCCGTAATTAGTACTTTAATATTATTATTAGATGTTTTCAGAAATTAGACGTTGGTCAAAGGCATTTTGAGAAAGTTTCTGCCAAAATACGTGTTCCAGGGTAATATACACTGCACTGCTGATGGCAGATTGAATGGGAGGAGCTGTTTGTACGCGCCGATAATGCAGTAGCCAAATATTGCTGAGTTTGATTATACTGTATAAATTTAAATACAGTGGCCGAGGTAGACGAAAGATTCTGCATTTTCAATTTGCTCTCCTTTTATGGTTAGCTGTATGACTCTGGATACAGAGTCTAGATACCCGCATTACTTTTGTTTTGGCTGTGTTGACAATCGTCCCGAAGGCTTCGGTTTCTGACACTAGTTCGTTTGTGTCTTTTTGGAGGAGATTTTCATGACTGTTTATTTTCACGATGTCGTCTGCGTACGATAATTTATCGACAAGTTTCCCTCCAATGGATGCGCCTTCTGTGGTTTTAGATAGTGATAAAGCTGCATTTAGAAATAGATTAAACAGACGAGGGGATAGGAGGCAGTCCTGGAGAACACCTGCTGACATCTGGAACTCTTCTGTCAATCCCTCAGGTCTCTGAACCTGACTACCGAAATTTGAATAAATGTCTTTCATCAAGGCTATTGTTTTCGGGGACTCCATAATGCAGAAGTATGTGCCAAAGCCCGTTGCGCCATATTAATCCTTTCAGGACGGCATTTATTTCTAGATGACAATTTTTTTTTTCTATCGGAAACTTATTCACGCTAGTTTTCTGTGATTTTTAGGTATTTTTCCAAACACCCAATTCTTACCATTCATTCCACAGCGAAATGGGATCTCCAGATCCAGTCAGTCTGTTAGCTGCCAAATACACATTTGCTGAAAACTACTATTATATTAAAAGAATTAGACTTCACAACAGCTTGTCAACTAAGACTAATGTTTATTAGAACTATTTTCATTTTTGTTCGTCTGATACTCAAGAAAGCAGTTTTTTCTTTGTTGGAGTCACAGTTTATAGACAGTAAGCTTATCGCAGATCATTTCTGGTCTTCGTTCTCGGTGCGAACAAAAAGCTCCTCCCACTTATTTCTGCATTAGCGGGATCGATGTTTCCGATTGTTTCCAACAAAGTGCATTATTCGTAATAGCGGGTTTCCACTTGTTTCCGATTAGATCACAGTCTGACTTGTCTACCCATGAAAAGATCTGACTTCGCTTATGTTTATATCTGCAAAAACGTTCTCCGGAGCACTCGCATCCCGGTCCGGGTTTTTATAATGGGTGAGATAGAGAATGATCATACTGGATAATTCTATAAACTGTGGTTGGAGTAGACAAAAATACCACAATATCAGCAATGATGTTTGGACGACACTCCTTCTTTTTACTTGCGCGGAGTTCACAACGAGAACTGGAATGTTCAGCTGGCCCGACAGGTGAATGTGTTCCAATGTTCCCTAAACGAACATCATCCGGGACGCTGAAAGTTACCTTCCTTCTTTTCAGGTTCTAATTTGTTATCAGTAACTAACTGAGGTTAGGAACGAGGGTGGCTCCTTGTCGTCTCCATAGGTGGCTTCACATTAACTGTATTAGGCCTCTGGATAACCTTCTTTGTAATTCTATTTTTGAGACTCTTGCTCCCTCAACGCTTCATTGCTTGATATGAAGCATAAGCGTTTGTAATGGTCGTATCCAAGAGACCAAAGAAGAGCCTATGCCACCACTCTTAGCATTTTCGATTATACCCATAAATTCAACGCAACACGTCAGCATGATCGACTCTTCCTATATATGTTTTATAGTTGCTAACCATTCTTGACAAGATATGGTCGATTTGTTTCCGTCCTCGTTCTTCCTAAGAAATGGTCGTCAGCTCAGTCGAGTGCCAAGTAGACACCTAAAAAGATACCTTTATTGTCTCTCCAATTCTTAGCACCAATGTCTTGCGGAGAAACTTGCCAATCTGAATCCCCTCTCTCAATCTTCTTGTCTTCCATAAGCTCAGGATAAATGTTTTCTTGTATTTTATATTAGCCCTCACGCACTAATACCTTTTTCTTTCAAGTAATACAATAATTCAATTTATGTAGTATAATTATCCACGTACACCATGGGAAGTTTGGATGCTAGTTGGGCAGTTAATTTGACAACTACTGTGCCTTCCAATTCCTCTTTCTTTCTTTCCTCCTTCTTTCCTTTTTCTTTCCTCTTTCATTTTAACTTCCTCTTTCTTTCCTTGGTAGATTTCAAATCAGTAAACGTAGCGAGACTTACAAGCAATGCATAAAATTTATATCCTCGCTTTACCGACTTCATAAGGCTATATTGCTTCCTACTGGATCTACCCTTGAATAATATCATATTATCGTCAATTTAGAGAGTCTCTGTCCCTTTCCAAACCCCTTCTAACTGTATGCTCAGCTTTACAGTCAATGGTCAAATCTTGAATAGCTTTTCCCTACAATCCTTGAGTTTTACATGGTTGTCATTGAGATGGATAAATTGTCAGCTTTGTCAGAATCTGTCTCTGGTCGTGTTCTTTTCAGATGGCTGGGGCTTGTATATCGTCAGAGCTCTTCCAGTACATTTTCATATCTGAGAATGTATGGTATGACAAGAATATGTTGATGCCTAAGAAATTCAAGAGTTCAAGCATGGTTAGTGGCTTGAAGGCCTTGTAGGAGTCTAATTTATCGGTCTTTTGCTGGGAGTAGAGGTTAATTTGCTCAACAATGTGTCCCAGTAACTTCCCGTCCCACAACCGAAGGAAGAAGTCAGTCAATGTGCTATAATCATCAAAAAAGGTTACATTTTCCAAAAATGCATCCTTGATTGGGGCCACCATAATTCGTTTTTTCCATTTGTGCACAAGCATATCGAAAGACGAATTTCCGTTTGCAGTTTGGTTGACAATAGAAGAGGTAGAAGTGCCAGTTGAAGATCTAATAGCCATCAAGGTAAGATTTGCAGAGCTCTTGTCAAGCTTAGAACAAACTGGAATGGCTAGTGGTATGCTTTGAGCTCGACTGTTTGCGATTAAGTTTGAGTTAGCTGTAGCTGTATAACGTTTTGGTTCTTCAAAATCAATTTCTACTATTTGAAGTGCATCCATCATTTCAATGCTGAGGCCAGACGCAAGCAAGACATCTAGAACATCGGAGAGCTCGCAATCTGACTCTAAGTCGGTGTCAGAGACATAGTCAGATGACAATTTGTTTAGTAAAGTTGAATGTATTTTCAAAATCTAGGGGAGGTATTTTCTTCGTTTTTATTGTTTTTTAATGAAATGCCAAAACAGTTATTTTTCAAAAACAAAAGTATAAGAAAGGTATGTTTAAAAATATAAGGGGAAAAACAAATCCAAGGGCCATTGTCCCTGCCCTCCTCCGCCAAGCTCAGGCATCTCGTTGTATAGTAACTAATTTTAAAAGATCGTATGTCACTCTTTTTTGCAAAAACAGATCAAAACACACTTCAATAAACAAGTACTGTTACTGGCTGACAGGACCTCTGGGTCAAAGAGATATATAGTTCTGTTATCCCGAACCTAAGAAGAATGACCAAATTTCATGTAACCCGATTTCAAACCAGTGTTTGTTAAATTAGGAAAAAAAGATCGCGTATACCTACCTTTATCAGAACAGCCAAAACGCTTAATTGCAAAATAACATATTTTTGTGTTTAACTTTCTTATGTATTACAAACTTACCGACCGTGTTCTGCAATCTGTATCCAATATTTAGGGGTAAATGACGTATCAATCTAATCGTCTCTGAACGGAATACCCAACAACATCAATAAAATCTCGCTATTTTTACTCTGAGGGGCCAAACCCTGCTTTTGTTTAGTCGGAACCTGCAAATCCCGTCAGTCCCGAAAGGGTATCGAAGGCCTGTTTAAAGTGACTAAAAAGTAAGAGGAGCTCTTTCGCAATTTCTATATATTTCTCCATCAGTTGCCGGGTGAAAAATATTTGATCTGTATTAGATCGATCTCTTCGGAAGCTGGCCTGATATTCTTCTAATGTGAGGTCTATCAGGGATTTTAGTCCGTCAAGCAGGATTTTCGTGAAGATCTTCGCCGGTTGGCTTGTTATGCTAATTGGTCTGTAGTTGTTGCAATCGCCTTTTTCGGCCTTTGTGTAAAGGGGGACAATCATGGCTTTCGCCCAGGATCTGGGAATTCCAGAAAGCAATTCCAGTCACTTCGCATAGGATACGAACTACTGCTGGTCACCGAAGCAAAATTTGGAACACTCATTTTGTCCATGTAGCGATAGTTGTAACGAGGAGAGATATGGGGGTAGGGGTATAGTCGTTCTGATTATTAGATGGTGAGGGGAATTAATTTTAGGTCTTATATGTTTGTTTTAACTTCATGATCACGTTCTCAACCTTTTCATCCGATCAAAAACCCTTAAAATAAATTGTATGCTTCAAGGAATCTTGACAAAAAAAGAAGAAATAACTACTAATTACGAATTATTATCTATTGTAACTTCCTTCCCTCTTTTATTTATCTTGATTTATCTGGGTTTTTCTTTCCTTTTCAAAGAAGTAATTTGTGTGATTTATTGCTGTTTATTATTCAACGCGGAAAGGCACGGCCTTGAGGCCGCTAATAGAATATATATTTCCATTATTTTCGGTAATTTTTTTTTTAAGTTTTGATTTAAACGCATGCAAGACCCCAAATCCTTTTCTATTTTTTTTTAGCCTTTACTCATTTGAGTCGCCTTAATAAGTGCATTTGCAAAATCCTGTAATATAAAAATCCTGAAGAATTTAGCCTACTCCCCCCTTTTTATAAATCCCACCTCGTCTCCTCTCAGTGACAACAGATTTTACTTTCCAAATATATCTAATTTTAATTTTAGAAGTCACCCACTGTTTTTTCTAATATTAATTAGTAGCTATTTCATACCATACCTCAAAACTTTTCCAGATGGTGGCCCTACGTGTCTCCTTTAAAAACAAATAATAATAATAAAAAAATTCAAAACAAGCTAATTAAATTTATTATAATAAAACCAAAAATCCAAGATCGTATATCATTATATCTTTCTTTTACAAAAAAATACACCAAAATATTTACAAAACAAAAACGTCGAAGAAAGTAATAGGTATACCACTTTTCAACCTTATCTCTTCATTTTTTTCCTTTAAAATATACGTCGGCTACTAATTAACTCCAAAAAAAAAAAAAAAAAAATTATAAAAAAATAGCCTGACCCTTTCGAACCTCTCGAGAGCGTCGAAACTAAAATATATGAAGCAACAACTCAGCTCAATAATAACAGAAACCTGGAAGAAGAAAAAAATTTTGAAACTAGTACAGCCAAAAGTAGTAGTCACATATGTTAAAAAACACGCGACTATATTTGTACATTTCTTGCGTTATTGTTTTAAAGACGGTTTTTCTAAAATCCTTGTCAGTGTCATAAGTAAGCCCTGTCTTTGCTCTGAAAGATAAAAAAATTGTTTGTTTTGTATCATTATAAAGCCTAAAGAGTGAATTTATCTTTACCAACGTTTTTAATTACTGATAGCATTGTATATTAGACTTAGGGTACAGAATGTGTACACTCAATTCTTGTATACCTTGAAATGGTTAAAATTAGTAAAGGGAAAATAGCCTTGTAATTGGTTTTTAGGTAGTCTTTAAGGTCAACGGGTGTTTTACCCTGATTAGATTTAATAAGAAAAGTTAAGGCAAAGCAGGGAGTCATAAAGCATTTTATTAGACGACTTGCAATACACCAAAGTGGAATGTCAAGTACTAATTTAAGGGTGATAATGGCCCCAACTTGATGTGTCTCTGCCAAAAAGGCTGACTGATCTCCCTCTTCCAGTGTTTCCGCCAGCTCCTTTTTGTAATCTGTTAAAAGACGGAAGTTTTCTGCAGAAAATATGTAGATGGCGATTCTGGTCCAATAGAGTTTTCTGTAAGTCACCAGGTGCCGTATAAGTTTCATGATCCTAGTACATGACAGCAAAAACCCGGCAGCCTTTTGTATTAATTGTGTACGTGTACAAAATTGGAATTTCGCCAAGATTTGTCACTTTTTCTCTTTTACTGGTGAAGGCAGGGGAAAAGCACATGATTTCACCAATTCAAGGAAACACCCAAACTAATCCGGAAACGTCAACTCCAAGAAAAAAAAACAACTCAATTATTAGGTAATTCAAAATCTGTGGAAGCCTGAGTGATAGCAAAAGGGATTAATGTGTGAATAGACGTTAAAAAGTCTTCTAAGAGCAGGCTTGGTTGCAAATTGAGGACTCGTATTTCGATCCCTGTGAATTATCTAGTTATATAGCCTTCATCGTTCCCCCTCCCTCTGAGTTGATTTGAGTAATTGGTGTGATTCCTCTATTCTTTGGTTTCTATTCTTTTTTTTCCGTTATTTGGTAGTGTTTTATGAGTTATGATGCCCAATGTTTCCATCTGGATTGTGAGAATTATTTAGGCTTCTGCTTTTTTTGTATGTTTCTTTTTTTGGTGTTTGTGTATTTTGTCTTTTTCTCTTAGCCATGCTCTCCGTTTGTTGCCTCTCTTTTTCAGTTTCGTTTACACTAGTTTCATTTTAGCACCCCATTGCTAAAAACAGGGCGACACACTCTTAGAAGTGGGGTGTTTTTATACTTCCCTTTAACAATTTGGGATATATTTTACATCCTGACTTAACACTGTATTCCAGGTATAAACAAAAAATGAACAAAATGTAGCTCACGGGGGGAGGGGCATGGTTACTCCTCTAGAATCGATAAAATATGCACTGTTCAGCTAGTTAACGGCTAAATAAAAGCCCCAAGAAGACGGTAGGCCCGCCCTTTTCTTGACAATGACTTGACTACTTCCCCACTTCAAATCCAGACCATTTCAAATCCTTATTCTAGCTTTAGGAAGTAATTTGATCCTTTTTTTGAAAGTTATAGTGTTCTATTTTGAACTAAAAGCATTACTATTATTCTCCATGACCACACTGCCTTTTCTATGACGAAATATTCCAAATAGGGATAGGTCCTTTTATTAGACAGTGAAACGAAAATACAAAACAAAGACTCTAAATATTTCGATGGCACAGTCGGCCATCATCATCAGTAGAGTTACTAACTTGTCAAAATTAAAACAAACTGCTTTTATACTAAACAAAATAATCACTTCCGGGTCAAAGCAGGTTACCGGTCCATTGACTTAAAAAGTTCACTAACTGTTCTTGAATCTTGTAATACTGTGTTGAATA
>JAQQPU010004110.1:30273-43761 GCA_029168905.1 Artemia sp. Kazakhstan ARC1039 | reverse complement strand
TCCCTGACTGTTCAGTGTGTTGAGCTATTCAGCATCATTCAGCATCAACATCTATTCAGCATCAAACTATTCGATTGCCCTTCGTAGATGCACTGAAAGGTAGTCCATGACCATTCAGTGTGTTGAGCTATTCAGCATCATTCAGCATCAGCATCTATTCAGCATCAGACTATTCAATTGCCCTTCGTAGATGCATTGAAAGGTAGTCACTGACAGTGTGTTGAGCTATTCAGAATCAGCATCTATTCAGCATCAGACTTTTTTGATGCCGTATTGGTTTCGAAGCAATAGAAAAGACATGTATAAAATATTGAAAGAAATATAATTTTCAATATTTTGGTTTGAATCTCGTGATCTAATGATATTTCTTGCACAAATTATTAATGCTTCCGCAGATATCTCATTCTCAGCTGAGTACATAGGCCGAAGTGATCTTCAATTACATTGACCATCTAACAAAACTTCTCCACCCGCTTAATTTTGCGCAATGTCATTGGATAACGCTCCGCTCATGCAATGTCATTGGATATTGTCAACCTTTAGGAAGGCAAATCATTTGATCATATGGTTTTTGAGGTTCTCAATAATGTTGAACTTAGATATCTGGTGAAATATATAACGCTGAAGTTAGATTTCTGGTGAAACCTAATAGATAATCTGTGTTTGTAGTTTACAACAAAGCCTCTTTCCAAGAACACTGATACGGCTACTAGTTATTTGCTAAAATAAATATATATGGGATTTATTTAGATATCTGGTGAAATCTATAACGCTGAAATTAGACTTCTGGTGAAACCTAATAGATAATCTGTGTTTGTAGTTTACAACAAAGCCTCTTTCCAAGAACACTGATACGGCTACTAGTTATATGCTAAAATAAATATATATGGGATTTATTTAGATATCTGGTGAAATCTATAATGTTGAAGTTAGATTTATGATGAAACCTAATAGATAATCTGTGTTTTTAGTTTACAACAAAGCCTCTTTCCATGAACACTAATGCGGCTACTAGTTTTTTGCTAAAATACATTTATGGGATTTATTTCCCTTAATATATGGGATGGCATATATAGGATAAACAGGCAAATGGACCCATGTAAACAGGCAAACGGGCCCTGAAATGGAGATCAGCACCGCCGTTAGGGACTATAAAGTCGAATGCCGTATTCTTTGCCTTTTTCCCACCTTATTTTGGTTATTAAATTTCATTTTCAATTTTTTCATGCATTGGCTCCTTAATAAATCGATTTATGAACAAGATCGGCGATGTTGGCCAGGTCGATGGTCAAAAAACTAAATATATTGCCTGTAAGGAACAGGTTTGTGACTTAGATGCGCAATAATTATATTGCTGCTGGTTCTGCTATATTGATTGGTGACGTCTGCGGAATAGCTATATGTCTCCCAATGGATCAAAATATAAAATTTGGTATTGTCTTCCATGTGGGTAACTTAGTAACCCCAAATTGGGATTGCTATAAACTAGGGAAGTGTTCCATAAATGAATTTCATTGAGGATAATTAACTGTTTGTTATTATTTTAGTTCTAAGACATTGGATAACCTAAACTAAATGGGAATTTTGTAACACTATAAGCAAGGGCATCTCCAGGACTTGTTCAGGGGAGGGTTTTTTCTCAGGGGCGTTTTAAAATAAAACTTAAAGAAACGCATCAAAAGTGTTTTTATGTGCATTTTTGCAACGTTTTTACGTGTCGGACAAAACTTTTGGTGAATTGTGGTGTTCAAACCCGGTAGCCCCTTCCCCTGAATACGCCCTTGACTACAAGTAACAAACTACATGTTAGCACCTTTTATGTATTATAAGTATTTTAGGGTCTAAACTTGTTTTTATCTGTCATTTTAGCCTGCAGGTAAAAGCAAATAATTAATAACTACTAATGATAATTAGGTTTTCGGAACACACCCTTGGTTTTTCCTTGTGATGTGTGTCAGTTTTGGACTACTCAACTGCTTTAAGTCAATAGTTATAGGCGTTACGTTACACAGCATTAATTTTACATGAGACTGGAAAAACTGAAAAATGCGTTTGTTTTACTGTCATTGTAATTTTTTATTGTCACTGTCATTTATTGTCATTGAGGACCAGTTTTTTTTGTACAGGAATGTTTTGTTGTGGAACCGAGATATGTTAACAATAATTTCGATATCAAAAGCTCCATTTTCTACATTTTCGGTGAGCAAGAAGCAGCGGCGTAACTATGAGGGGTACAAGGGGGTACACTTGTTTAAGGAGGCCGCCCCCGTTGGGGGGGGGGGAATAATATCAGTGTTTTTTTTTGCTGTTTAATCCTCGGGGCGTTTGTTAATGGGAGGTGTATAATCTGGAATTACCGCTGGAAGCTGAAAAACCTGTCTGCAACTCTGGTGAGAAAAGGTGTAACATTTGATGTTCAATATGTTTCTTTTAAGGGAGAAAATACTTCTTAATATCTTGAGAAACAATTTGCTGCTGTATGCTCAGGCGCACATGCCTAAGAATCGGTCTGATTCTTAGAGGACATAGAAGATTTTTTTTTCTGTTGAAAAAATTATCTGGTAAACAATATTAATGTGAAAAATATCTGGTATATTTCAGAGAAATACGTTCGCCTCTTCACATGCATGGCTTTTGGGCTTTTTTCTCCCCCCCCCCCATCAAAGAATAAAAAAAACCTGTACTGTGCTATTATCTATTAATATCTTGTTGCAGCACGTCCCCCCCCCCCGCCCCACAAAACATAGGTGCACCCTTCTCTAATTACCGTTCTTAGGCTATGTGTGCTATGTATGGGCATTCATATATTTCAATCAAGTCTATTTATTTGCTATGCTCTTTCTCCGAGTAAGACTATTAGCATTTTTTTTTCTTTATTTTATATTTGCTTATATGTTTGGTTGATGCCATTTTATTTTAACATTAGCTATTTAAAAACATATGTCATCAAACAGCTTAAGAATTTTTCTTTTGAAAGAAAGCTACGCTTAGAAGCTTTAACGTATGAAATAACATTTAACAAACAAATAACTACATTTTATTATAACAAATATCTTTCTGCAAACAATCGCAATTGCTACCATTTTCTAATATCTGCCTTTATTTTGAAGGCTCCGACAGTAAGGCTATGCTCAACCATGGTGGACAAAGGTATAAGAGGTCAAATTTAGAGGAAAGAATGAATACAGATGTTATTTGGTAAGTAAATTATCCATTTTTTGTTTTTTTTTTACCTTTTCTCTTCTTTTTTTAAGAAAGTCAATTGCTTAAGTAATTGATTAAACACAAAAAGTACGTAAAAAGAGAATCGGATGAGGTAAAAATTGTCGACAAATAGCCGTATGTTGGACGTGACATGCTTTAGAAAATAAGAAGAAAATAAATAATTGTCGTCGTTTTAAAAATTTTAACAGTATTGTTTTAATCCAGTTTCTAAATTAATTATTACGTTCAATTCTTATTTAATGCAATCTTTATATCAATTATTAAGGTATATGCTCCTTCTAACGGCGATGAATTTCCGACAACCCCGCCGCTGTAACTTGCACGATAAGGACAAGGTACTTATATCATTGAATTCATTAATCTCAGATCTACCCGTTCACTGAGCAAGAATTATGATATTGCTTAGATTTTGGCTTCTGGGTTGGGAATCCTTTGTCCAAGAGGTACGGGTTCGATTTCTGGCGTGATCGGTTAATTTCATTTGGGACGGGGGTCAGGGGCGTGACTCTGTAAACTCAGCCAGAGTCGATCCAGCTCTAAACGGGTACCTGGAGAATCCTGAGGAAGGTAAGCAGAAAAGGTATGCGAAAGCTCAGGATGGTTGGCCCCCAACCCCCCGTTGCACTTCCTGACTGAAGGGCCACGAAACGAGATTAGCACCATCGGTTAGGACCTTGAGGATCTAGTGCCGTCATACTTACTATTTTACCTACTTAGATTTTTCTTGGAGAAGGATCTCAACTTGCTTGAAAATTTGGAAAATTTTCAAAAAACCACTGTCATTTTGTTTGCCCACATACACAATTTTTTTAGAGGATACATTTCAGGAAAAAACTAAACTTGCTACAGAGACGAAATGAATTTTCCAGAACAAGTGTTTCCTTGACATGAGTCAAACAAATACCTAAATTCTCATAAAAAGAGCCAATCCTATAGCTCCCATAGCTCCTCTCATATCAGATATAGCTCCTCCCATATCAGATCCCCCCATATCTCACATAAAATAGGCCTTTAATCTGATTGTGCAGTGAATACCCCTCCCATAACAAAACAGCAAGCGTGAATAAAAAAGTTGTGTGCGTGTAACTGAACCCTCATGTATCTGAACTCCAAGCAACTGAACCCCCGTGTAATTGAACTGCCGTGCAACTGAACAATCTTGCGCTTCAGTTTTTCAAGGTTTTCAACCAAGTTCGAGGTATTTTCAATCTTAAAATGTACAGTAAATTTCAAAGTGTAGGTGAATGTATAATAGTTGTAGTAAAAAGTTGAATGAAATTGTAATGAAAAGTTGAATGTAAAACTCAAAATTTAGGGAATTTCAAAAATGTAATTCAGTAGGTGTACAGAACTGATCTCTGCTATGGGCTGATAGCAAAATTTTCGTATTTTGTTGATACATTAAAACCCTTCGAAAGTAGAAAAATAACACACCAAAAATTGGACAGAGAGCATAAATCTTTGGCATTTAGATGAAACTCCAAATTGAAATATAAAAAAGGCCTGACGATTTTATTTGAAATAAAAATTCAAAAAAGGTTTGAACTGCTTCCTTTGTGGACTAAATAATAGACATGTTTTTGATTGAGACTCGTCAACATTAGATAAGAGGCGCATTACAAGGAAATTATAGGGAAAATAATGACTTTACTTTCTTGGGAAATAGAGCGCATTACATGGAAATTATAGAAAAAAAATTACTTCAATTTCTTGGGAAATAGGGCGCATTACATGGAAATTATAGAAAAAATAATGACTTTAATTTCTTGGGAAATAGGACGCATTACATGGAAATTATAGAAAGATAATGACTTTAATTTCTTGGGAATTGGGCAATAGGAAATATTGTTGGCCCATATCCCCTAATTGTGTTTACAAATTTTTTTTCTTTTAAAACGATAGTTAAGTGTGTTATAGCTTCAGTTAAACATGTATTATTCTTAATAACAGAGGGACTGTCAAAGCCACATTATTCCCTCCCCAAACTTTGCACCTCAGTGGATTTTTTTTTATCTCAAAAACTACAAATTAATTGGATCGATAAATGCAAAAATTATTAATTTAGTTAGAAATTGATTACAAAAATTAATTGCGTACAAGAAGTACATGGAGAATCCCGTTGTGTCTGACTCTATAGGGAAAAAGGTTTTCTGAAAAGTCGTTCATTTTGAAAGCAAGTAAAAATTGTGAAAACTTTCCTCTTATTTCCGAAACTAGATATTTTCCAGGAGAATACAAAAAAAAATCGTAACAACTCCACCCCCTATAAAACGGTTGAAAAACAAAGAAAGATAATAAAATGTTAAAGGTTGTCTGTTATTTATGAAAATAAGAAACATTATATATTTTTTAAAGTAACAACGCTGAATAAAATGAAGCAACCGGAAATATAGTTTTTTTTTATGCATGGAACGCCGAAATAAGAGTAGAAATATAAGCAGAACGGCGAAATTTGAACCCGAGATTACGTTTTTACGGAGAGACTGTCAACTCTCGGGCTACCCGGCTCTGCTATATGTGGTACACTTCTGCCACACTGCGCTTCTTCGTACCACGCAGGGTACCCTTTGTCCCACACTAGGGACGCTTCCGTCACGTTTTGCTCGCGGTACCTGGTGTATACGATTTTTGAAAGAGGGCAGTACCTCTGTTTTTGCATAATCGACTACAAACTGCTATAGAACCACAGCTATGTCCGGTTTGATTTTTCAAATGTTACAGGCGAGAAAAAACGAATTTTTGTGTTACATCTGCGCCAGATACGAAAAAATGAAAATCTGAAATAGAAGGTCTAGTGATGGGTAGGTAAATGAGCGAGAATCAAGTTGGCGCTCAAATTGGGGCCAAAATTAAAAAAAAGATACGAAGATTTGGCGTATAAAACAAATGTCTCTTTTTTATTTTTGATGAACTCAGTTTATTTCTGGAAGGAAACTCCAGTTCCGCCATGCATCACTGACAAACTTCATTGAAATCTATTTTATCATTCGTAGTTCTCATTATGTTTCTCGGAATTCTTTAGTAGAATACTTGCAAACCAGAGAGAAGCGCCTCCCCCCTTGGCACTGGTCTCTACATGTTTTATTAACATATTTTCATTAGAAAATATTTTTTATATATTAAAATCAGTTTCTTTTTGCAACATTCTGGAACGGACTGTGCCATTATTATAATCTTTGATAGAACTGTATAAAACAGCCTACATGACTTAGATTTCTTCTATTAGCAACAGTTTTTGCGTAATCATTTCTTAGAATCTGTATTTTCTTATGAAATTTAAATATTTTTGGATTTTTTTTAAGCAAATTATTTTTTAGCTGTTTAGCAGTTTTCTAGCAGAATTTTTAATATTGAGCCTGAAACCTAATCAAGACTTTTTCTAGTACCCTGTTTTTAGAGAACAATTTTTGAAGTGTTTTAGTTTAATTTCGGTGTCGATTTGATGAATTTCAGATAATAAAAAAAGAAAAGAAACATTTCGTAAAAACCGTGGGTAGTTGAAACATATCTGATCCAGAACACCAAATAAGAAAAAAAAAATGGTTAAACAAAACTCTTAGCCGGTAGAAAAAATTCTGACTGCAGTTTCAAATTAAGCCAAATACTATTACTAAATTACTACTAATTATTATTAAAATTATTATTATTATTACAACTAATAATAATTATAATAATAATATAATATATATAGCTAATTATATAACTAATAATAATAATTATATATATATTATTATTACAACTAATTATTACTACTACAAACAACTCACTGCGGTGCCGATCCGCCTGAGGCTAACACAACCACGCAATGCTTTTCATCCATCCCAATCAATATTTCTAGATTTCAATATTCTAAACATTATATTTGTTAGTAATTAAATGTTGTGTATGAAGTATTATTATGTATTTATTTGGTATTGGCGTGCTATACTTTTAATCTTATGTCCTTCAGAATACGGGTTCGAGTCCTGCTGTCGCCGATTATTTGGTCTGAATCGGGGGTTGTGTGTGTGACTATGTAGGCTTAGCCGGGATTGACCCAAGTTCAAATAGTCGCTTTGAGATAGTCGGGGAAGTTAAACAGAAAGGGTGTGTGAAAGCACAAAATAGCTGGCCCCCAACCTCACATTTCACTTCCTCACTGAAGGGTCAATAAACGGAGATCAGCACCACCGGTAGGTGGTGCTGAGTGCTGCGGTGGGGCTGCGGTGGTGGTGGTGGATCAGCACCACCAGTGCTGTATCCTTTATATTGTTTTTTTTTACCTTTTATTTATATCATTATTGATTGATTGTTTTATTAATATTTATTATTAATTTATGTAAATTCATAAGTAAGCTAATAACTCAAACTCATTTTCGAGGTAGTATCTTAAACTAGGTATCCTTTTTCCAGACCACACCACCTTTGTATGACGAACAAATAAACGTTCAAACGGGGATAAGTCCATTTTAAACTGGGTATCCTTTTCCCATACCACACTGCCTTTGTACGACGAACAAATAAACGTTCAAATGAGGATAAGTCCATTTTAAACTGGTTATCCTATTCCGATACCACACTGCCTTTGTACGACGAACAAATAGACGTTCGAATGGGAATAAGTCCCCGATTTGATCGTTTTTATTTGTGACTTAAACTCGTTTTCCAGTGTCATTATGAAGTGCTAATATTTCTGTTTTTTCCAGGTGTGTACTATTATTGATTGTTTTGTGCATTATTGGTGCTGTTTGCAGTGGCTGGTGGCTGTCTCTGTATGATTATACCAGAGTTCCATTTTTGGTTTTGGACCCAAAGAAGACAGAAAAGGGACTAGAACTTGTTCCTGGAACTGATCCCAATCCTGCTTATCAGTCATTCCTTTCATTTTGGACTTTTGTGATTGTTCTCCAGGTAAGTTGATGCCACTATGCCACAAATTGCTCACCACGAAGCGATTAATTAATGATAGACTTAACCCTGGATTAGTTCTACTGGGGCTCTCAAAAGTAAACAAATTTTATCAGTAAAATTCTATCAACCAGTAAGTATCTTTTTGACAATTCATTTTATTAACCAATACAGCTATAAGTCTTCTTCTTCCTTGAGAGGGGACTGAAAATCAAGCAATTCCCCTTCCCTCTCCCGACCGTCAGTTTTTTAAGTACCTCCTCTGTGGTATATCCTGTGGTAGCGCAGTGGATTAATCTCTTCTTGGCAAAACAGGCCAGGGGCTCGATTCCACCTGCCGCAAGGCTGGTTGACATGCTTGCTACCTCCCTGTGTGAAACAAAAGAATGGGTAACTAAAAAATTGACAATTATCGACTCCGCTTGTGCTATGAGTGACTTTGGAGGATCCTTTTTGGCTCCCCTAACCTCCCCCACCGAATAAACTTCGGAATTACTTCTTATCTCCCTTCTTTTGTGTGGGTATGATTATGAATTCAGATATTGAAGATCCGACAGAAATTCAGCTCGTAATAACGTTTGTCAATTATATGGACTGTGATTAAGATTAAGTAAATTTATAAATAGGACAATTTTTCTGGAAAGTGATGACAACACCTTATTTGAGTATGTCGGCTGTGTTTGTAACGTTCGTCATTAGCAAACAAACATAAAAAGATTAGAAGTTCTTTATGATTTTTTCATTGGTTTAAATTGTTTTTTTCTTAGACTTTTTAAGACCAGAAATCCGAAGAGATTAAAACCATAAGGAATAAGTTTTTTTTTTTTTTTTTTTTTTTTTTTTTTTTTTTTTTTTTTTTTTTTAGTAAGGACGGTCAGACGAAGAGCGTTCAGCCTCTGATCTTCACCGTACAGAAATTCTGACAAGAACTCACTCATTCAATCAATTCAGGAAATCTACTTGTTTTAGGAAGTATGACGTATTCTGTTAGCCCATGTTTAGTTAGTCGAACTTAATGTTAGTAAATCAATTTTTTTTTATTTTTGGAAAGGTGAGAAGGAGGAGAAAGAGGGGTTTAGGTTCAGTGGGTGAAAATTTGCCTTTTGTCGATGATTGTATTTACTTATGGTGAATGTTAATTAAGGATGGTAAGTAGGGTAAGCAGTAGAAATAGTTTGAAATAAGGGGAATTGGGTAATAGGAATGGTTCTAAGTAGTTGTTTCAGATTTTTAAATCTGGGGGCTATTTAGTTACATAAGAAGATGTTTGAGTCAAAGATTAGGTTGGTAATAGACCATGGAGGAGAAATTTGGGGCCTTGATACGGAGCTGGATTAGAATGATTATAATCGAAGTATTATAGAAGGATGCTAGGTTGAAAAGAGAGGTTTAATGATTTAGTTCTTGAAGGTGATTTGGGAATGTTATGTTTAAGAAGCAGGAGCCTTGTAAAAATGGACGAGACTAGCAGGAGCTTAGGAGGAGTAAGTATGGAGAAGGATAGGCTAGAGAGGGAAGTATTGGTGGATTCTCTGCTAGACGGATATTCGTGATTGGGGTGAAGTAAGGCAATTTTAGATTCGTGTAGAATGTTTGGTGATTGGAATTATTATGGTAGGAGTAGGGTAGGTTTTTCCATTCCTCAAGGAGTAGGAGACTCCTCCTAGCTAAGGGAAGCCCGTGTTATCTTTGGATACCAAAATAAATTTTTGCCGCCCTGTATGCTAGTAGAATTGATTGCCCCATGTTTTCTTGTTTTTAATTTTATTTTTTATTCCTGAGTATTTTCTTCTTTATTCTTCCTTTTCTTCTTTCTCAAGCACAATTCCACCTCTCCACCTCTACTTGACGACGTTAATATTTACTCAATTTAACGTGTTTCGTACTGGCTTCGCCATTCCTACCAAATCAAAATAAATACTTTTTTTTATCATATGCCCATACAGAATTACCTCCAATTTAATGTTGCTTGTACTTTTAAATAAACAACTTAAAAATTTCAAGGTAAAAAGCGAAAAAAAAAATAACAAAATACAGAAGGTGACAAAAAATATCTCAACCCTAAGATCAAACCGGGGAAAAGGTTACTCAAAGGACGTTTTTGTTTTACATCTTCCAAATATATTTAACAACTGATTGCTTGCTCAGCTCTGATATTTGACGCTCCTAAGGTTAATCAGGCACGTACGCCGGAATCTATTTCGGAGTGGAGGAGCCTCGACCGAAGGCCTCGACCGAGTCCGTTGATTTTGAATTGAAGTTATCAAGTATTTTGCAGTAGATTGCATCAAGACGTGGCTAATTGTAGAAAGAAAAAAGCCAAGACAGAATAGTCCAAGTAATTAAGAGGTAAATGTTTTAATGGGTGGACGGGTAAATGGCGGGAGTAGGTATGACTCTCTTATTGGACAAATACTTGTTTGTTAGTTTTTGGAAAGGCACGCCTGCCTTGAGTCTCAGGCAGGTTTACCAAGAGTTTAAAATTGACATAGGACCGTTAGATTGCCTGGAATGAGAGGCAAACAAGGTACGTCCGCCTAGAGTCTCAGGCAGTTTAACCAAGAGTTTAAAATTGACATAGGACCGTTAGCTTGCCTGGAAGGAGAGGCAAACAAGGCACGCCCGCCTAGAGTCTCAGGCAGGTTGACCAAGAGTTTAAAATTGACATAGGACCGTTAGATTGCCTGGAATGAGAGGCAAACAAGGCACGCCTGCCTATGGTCTTAAGAAGGTGAACCAAGAATTTAGAATTGACATAGGACCATTAATTTGCTTGAAATAACAGGCAAACAATCGTTTAAAGCCATCTTTATCTTTCAAATAGTACCTATTCGTTGCCTAAGCTCAGCCCCACATTGTTTTTCAAGCTGGTCAATTATAAGGTAAGTGTGAAACATTTAGGATAAATAAAACGATTTGTGGGGGGAGGGGGTTCTTGAAGCTAGATAATACAATATTTGTGGAGTTACTGGGCTCTGAACGTTCTTTATACGAGACATGGATGATATTCGAGCTTTACCTCTCTTTTGCCTCTTTTTTGCCTTTTTTGCCTCTCTTTTGCCTCAATCAGATTTACTCAATCATGGAGGATACTATTGAAAGAGTCTTTGCAATTTCTACTGTAATGTTTAGTTCCTCAGTTATTATACCCTTTTCTGATACTACCTGTTTGTTTTGGATAAAGTGTTGCTCTACCCTACGCGTGGTATATTTCAGACAGTGTAAGTTTTTGCTTCATTTACTACGTATTGAAGCAGGTGACACTGTATTTGATAATTTCGACCTTATTCGTATTCCGTCTTATATATACCTTCTCGACGAAGCTCTGTATAAGAGACCTCATAATTTTACTTTCGTAAGATCTCTTTTTTCATTTTTTGCTTCCTTGAGTTTGTTAAACTTCTTGTTACATCTTGTGTGCAATCATTTTTGTTTTTTTCTGTTTTACTTTATTTTTATTTTTTCTGTATTCTGATTTCCGCAAATTTCTGTTTTTTTTTTCTTATCATTTGTGCTTCAAGTTATGTTTCTCTTTATTCTTGTGAAAAAAGAAAAAAAAATCCATTCTTGACTAAAAAGGTTTTCGCAGTTAACTTCTATGCACTGAAGGCCGAGGGCGAATGGATTCCCCGAAAGGTCCTTTTGGATGTTCATAAACGTTTATCGCAAATTTATGTCTGAAGGTATCTAACTCCTTTGTATAGTTCTCCGGCCTAGGGTTCAGGAGGTATCGGCTTTTCAGGATTTGTGGAGATATTTGTTATAGCTTCAGTAAAAAAAAAAGTTTCCAAGTCTCTACCTCTCTCTCCCACTAATTTATTGTTCTGCTATAAAGCAATCTGCATGTAGCTTGTTAAGTTGAAGGGCTGGGTATCAAATCGATATGAAGATTTGTTAAAATTGAAATCATGTATTTAAAATAAAATATATTTAAATCAAAATATTTTTAAATACCTTTAAATAAAGATAGCCAACTTCTGTACCTATTTGTGTTAATATCATAACTATACAATAGTCATTTTTATATAATGCTTGTATAATTTTAATTATTATAAATATTAACCAATTCTAATTATTTAATATAATAAATACAATTATTGTTTAATAATCGTCTAATTTAGCAATAACAAATATAATCGTAATTACTGAAAGTCTATAATCTATAATATTCATATAATATTTATACAAACTGTATACTTTCTTTTTTAGGTTATGATTCCTCTGTCTCTCTATGTCACAATTGAAATTACAAAACTTGCTCAAATATATTATATTCACAAGGATCCTGATTTGAAAGATGAGATGACTGGAAAAGAAACCGAATGTCGTGCCTTGAATATTACAGAAGAGTTGGGCCAGGTACGTAAACTATATCTAAGAAGCGGAACTGAGGAATGCTGAAAATTTCCTTCTACCAAGGTCTATCCAAGCAATCCCCCCTTCTCCACCAACAGCGGTTGAATATTTTTTAGAATGACTTATTTAGGTTCAGAATTCAGGATGCATGGACTTGAAAAACACTTTGCGTCAAGCATTGAAATGCTTATGCATAGTGACGGAGGAGGGGAGTAAACAGGGACTCTTGCACCACGAGAAGCTAAAATCCCGATTTATATTGCTGGTATAAAAATCGGAAGTCTTTCCTTAAACATTAAAGAGATATTGGGACAGGTATCTAAATTTCATCTAAGAAGCTATTCTGGTGTACGAGGAGAAATTTCTCCTTCCCAGGACTATTCAAGACCTTACTATGATTGTATGTTCTTTTATAGAAAGATTGGTTAAAGTGCACGGTTGTTTGGACCTAAAAACAATTTAATTCAAACATTGAAAGAATATCTTTCTGCTTCCTTAAAATACCCCCTGGCCTTCCTAAGAATGTTAGGAATACTGCACCTCTATGTAACGTTGAAATTACCTCAGACCTTCGTTCTGTCTTTGCCGTCAGGGACACTCAGGGCATCAAGCTCCGCCCACGTCCTCTCACTTAGGCTAGATAAAAGTGTTAAGACTGAGCAGGTCAGTCTGGTAGTTGTGCCGTTGTGTATTTCTGGGCCTTCTCCTACGATGGATGCCTGTTGGTTCCCAGTGAAGGATACCACTCGGAAGTCGCTTGTCATCCGTTCGTAGGATAAGAGTTTTTAGTGTCGCATTGCCACAATGCCATGGGGAGGAGGAGCCAGAAACGGAAAGCTCTACCCCATGAGATGCTACGGATCCATATTTTGTTTATATAAAGCCGTTATATACAAGCAGTATATAGTTAGTATACACACAGAGGAGTCAGTCTTTAGCCCCCTCCCCCAGCACATTGAAAATTTTCGCATATTTTTTTTTTACATATGGACAGTTTATCAGTTTTTTTTATATATATAT
>JAQQPU010004110.1:17131-27307 GCA_029168905.1 Artemia sp. Kazakhstan ARC1039 | reverse complement strand
CCCCCCTGAAAACATCTGTATACTTCCCAATAGCCAATACTATATGTAAACATTGGTTAAAGTTCATAACTTTCAGCCCTCCCCCGGGGACTTTTGAGGATTAAGTTATCCTAAAAGACATAGCTATTATCGTTTCGACCGTGCTGAACAAAATGGCTATCTCAAAATTTTGATTGGGTGACTTTGGGAAAAAATGCGCGTGGGAGGGGGCCTAGTTGCCCTCTATTTTTTTGGTCACTTAAAAAGGGCACTGGAATTTTTAATTTCTGTTCGAATGAGCCCTCCCACGATATTCTAGAACCACTGGGTCGATACGATCACCCTCCACAGTAGGGTTCTCTGATACGCTGAATCTGATGATGTGATTTTCATTAAGGTTCTATAACTTTAGGGGGTGTTTCCCCCTTTTTTCGAAAATCAGGCAAATTTTCTCAGGTGCGTAACTTTTGATGTTACCTCGAACTGTTTGATAAGAGGCGACGAGGTCTTATTTCTCCCAGACCATCTGGTTAGACCGTCTGAGGGGTAGTGTAGAACAGAGGCAACATAAGTGACGGGTACTAGCTGCGGAATGAAATCATAAGGAATAGTCTAATGGAAGGCTAACACTCCTTGGCAGTTCGATTGCTCAAGAAAGAGCAATCGAAGTGCCGAGGGGTGTTAGTCTTCCATTACATCACCTTTTTTTTTACATTTTTTACATCACATTTTCACATTTTACTTTTTTTTACATCGCATTTTCGTCATCACATTTTTTAATAAATTTAATCTTCAAAAATTGGGTATTTCGGTGATAATTAATTGGATGTCATTCAACGCCCTACGTAGCATTTTAATGTGTTTTTTGTGCTACTTTCGATAAGCAGGTTCACCCCCTCCCCAATCCTTAATTCTAAAAGGTTTAAAATTCACTTTACTACATTATTGTTTACTATTATTTTTTCGTTTTTGATGTCATTCATCCGCAGCTAACCTATCCTCGCAAGCTTGGCTTTTGTTATGACAGATTATTCATTTTTTATATATTCTGATTTATATTATTTTCCTTCCCTCATGTCCTCCTCCAACAGATGAAAATTTCTGCGTATGTACCTATTGTGCAGTTATGCTGTCCCTGACAAACTTATGAATGATGATAGGGTTAATCGCCCACAACTATTATTTAAATGTGAATTATTTAATTGGAAATACTACCGTTGGATTTTGTAGAAATTGATGAAACTGTTTCTGGATTATTCCAAGTTATTTCTACTTCTATTGATTATGTCTGCTAACTATAGTTACCATACAGTTTATTGTTTGATTCGAAAAATTGGTTTGTGTTTTTCTTAGGAATATACAAGATAAGATATATATAAGAAAAGATTTTGTATCCGTTATAGTACATCGCAGAGATAAGAAAGATGAGAAATCCTGTCTAATTTCTTAGCAACCGACATTTACGTTTCATGTTTTCCTTTGTTGCTTATTAGTGATATAAAAATAAACCATCTTTCAAGTTCAGGTTGATATTGGTATCTATAAAGGAAGGGGTATAGAAGAGGTCGATCACCCCTTCCACTGCGTATGACAGTGGTGGTCGTAGAAACTATGGAGGGGGTTTATGTTTTCGGAAATTTAAAGTTCTCGTGCTTTATAAGAGTCGAAAGTGGCTGGATGCCAACTAGATCCTCTCCTGTGCCCTTTTTGCCCCCCTCCCTACCTGCGCCAAATTCCCTCTTTTAGGTTTTTTTTACTAAAACATTTTTCTCTATCTGTTATACTATTAGATTGTTTCATTTTTCTACAATTTAAAATGCTACTATTGCCGTCTTTATTTTATGTCTTCTTCCCCTTAATGACAAGATTTGCGTTATTAAGCTAATTAATAATAACGCACCTAATGAAATAAATAACTAATTCATAACAATACTGATAAAATAATAAAGCTCAATGAAAAGTGAGCATAATTGTTTTGTTACCTTTTGCTTCCGTATACAAGGAATAAGTTTGTAATAAAGTCAGACTTCAAGGTAAACTCAAAGGGAAAACTTCCTGACCCCTGGGGCCTTTTAATGATTCACACAGCTTGACTAGGAATATTAATAATTTATACTATTTATTTTCCAGGTTCAGTATATATTCAGTGACAAAACTGGGACACTTACTGAAAATAACATGATATTTCGTCGGTGCTTTGTGAATGGAAGAGATTATAATCATCCTCCAACTAAACACGAAAATAAGGTAAAATTTGTTTTGTTGCCAAATCCATTATTTAAATTGTTATTATTAACAAATAAGAATTCCAATAGGGATAGGACCTTTTATTAGACAGTGTAAAACAGATGCAATAGTTACTGGATTTCGATCAAATATATATCGGTGATCATTATCAACAGCGAAATTAAAGCATTAAAATTAAAACAAACTATATTTATGCAGAACAAAATAATTACTTCCCGGTCACAGATTCAAATATACTATATATAAATGTATTATTTTTATTATTGCATAATTCTTATTTTTATATTAATTTACATATAAAACTAACAATTTGGATAAAGGCTGGGCCACCGAACTTTGGAATTCGAATCAACTATAAAAAATAATGAACACTTTGTCAGTATATCAAAATAAATAACTCTTTATTAGATTAGAATTTAGAATAAGAAAAGAGTTAAATAAATCCGATATATAGATAAATAATCCGATATTTCGATATATAAATAATCCGATACTTCGACTCCAGATATATAGCATAGAAGACTTTAAAGTGAAAATTATAGGCTACACATTTGTCTCCTCATTTTAGTCTCATCCAATTTCTTCGTTGAGTACTTTTTTTTAGTCTTAGCCTAGTTTCTGAAACTTGATACTCCATAGGCCTAATCAACTATGTATATGTAGATATACAACTATAAATGATTGAACTTTAGCGTTATTAACTTTTATTGAACTTTTGAGTCTAACTTTAGCGTAAAGAGCGAAGGTTCAGGAAGGAATAGCCCTTCTCATATACGAAATTATTTCTTTTCGTTTTAAGTTTTAATGTCTCTCCTTGCTTTCAGTTGAAAAAATAATACTTGTGTACTATTCAGTGGCCTAAACACTTGAGATGTTTGATAATAAAAATAATCTATTAGAAAGGAGGGACATTTTTATTTAAGAATGAAACACAACATCATTCAAATACCTGCCACGGCTGACTTGACAGTATTCCAACCGAAGAGCCCTTTTTTTCCCTGCATTTTTAAATGTGTGGGCTCTAATGGGGTCAAATAACAGCTCCAAAACGATCAATTGAAATCAACGTTTCGGCTGATTGTTCGATTTCCAGAACTGCACAAATGGTCTATGGTTATGTTGGCTGTTATGCAACTGCCTTTTCCTGTTAATTAATTAAAAAAAAACTTTTTCCACAAAATAAATTTTTCGAAGAAAATTAAAGAACTCCATTTAACAAAAAATGGCAAAAATAGAATCAAATATTCTACCAAGCGTCAAGCTACCACAAATCAGCATTGATAAATAAATGAAACCCAAAACGAACAGAAATTACAATAAATAACCGAGTCAAACTCAAAATGAGCAGAAATTAACATAAGTTGGGCTCAAAACCCCTATGCCTTCCCAAGGCCAGAACAAAATTTGCACTTTACTGAAAAAATATAAATGTTTTTACTTTTATAACTTTAACAAATCAAATAATATTAACATTTTGATTGCTAAATATCAGTATATGACATGTACATCAAACTGACAATGCACATTCATTTGTATCAAAATTTGTATCACTCATTTGTATCAAAATTATTTAGTGCCCTCCAATCGCTTTCGACTATTAAAAAGGGCATCAGCCATTTCCATTTTCAATCGAATGAGCCCTTTTCGAAGTTCCCATGACAACTCCTTCGATGCGAAGTGGCCTGGTTTAAACAACAACAACAAAAAAAATAATACATTATACCCACATCGATCCTTACTATAAAAATGTCAAGCCTTCCAACCACTTTTGACTATTAAAAAGGGCAATAGGCCTTTCGATTTCCAATCGAATGAGCCCTTTTTGAAACTACAGCGCTTTCTATAAACACCTTATATGCCCCCAGGGCATAAATTACAACCCTTACCCCAAGGACTGCTAGGGTGGTTGTCATCCTCTAAGACCTAATTTCCAGAACATTCAACTAGGTTAAACAAAATGGCTATCTCAAAATTTTGATTGGATGTGTTTGGAGGAATGGTGGGCGTGAGAGGGGGGTTAGTTACACTCCAATTACTTTCGACTATTAAAAAGGGCACTGGCCCTCTCAATTTCCAATTGAATGAGCCCCTTTTCAAGTTTTGCGACAACTCTATCTATAAAAACCTTATTTGCCCCTAGGGCATAACTTACTACCTTTGCCCTGGGGGTTCTGGGGGGTTTGTCATCCTTCAATACATAATTTTCGGAACTTTCAACTACGTTGAACAAAATGGCTATCTCTAAACTTTGATTGAAGGTTTTTGGGGAAAGGGTGGGCATGAGAGGGGGGTTAATTACTCTCCACTCACTTTTGACTATTAAAAAGGGCGATTTCAATTTTCAATCAAATGAGCCCTTTTTGAAATTTCTACAACAACTTTCTATATAAACCTTATATGCCCCCAGGGAATAACTTACAATTTTTGCACTGAGGGCTGTGAGGGGGTTATCATCCTAAAAGACCTAATTTCCAGAACTTTCAATTTCAACTACGTTGAACAAAATGGATATCTCAAAATTTTGATTGGATGTGTTTGGGAAAATGGTGGGCATGAGAGGGGCGTTAGTCGCTATCCAATCCTTTTCAACTATTAAAAAAGGCACTAGCCCTTTCAATTTCCAATTGAATGAGTCCTTTTGAAGTTTCTACGACAACGCGTTCAATAAAAACCTTGTAGGCACCCAGGGCATAACTTACAACCCTTGCCCTGAGGGCTGTGGGGGAGGGGTTGCCATCCTTAAAGACCTAATCTCCAAAACTTTCAACCACGTTGAATAAAACGGCTATCTAAAATTGTTTATTGGATTGGGGAAATTTTTATTGGGGAAAAGGTGGGCGTGAGAGGGGTTTAGTTGCCCTCAAATCACTGTCGACTATTAAAAAGGGCACTAGCCCTTTGAATTTCAAATCAAATGAGCCCTTTTTCAAGTTTCTACGAAAAAGATTTTGATAAAAACATTATATGCCTCCAGGGCATAATTTATAACCATTACCCTGAAGACTCTGGGGGGAGTGTCCTGCTCAAAGGTATAATTTCCTGAACTTTGAACTGCTTGGGACAAATGGCTATCTCAAAATTTTTATTGGATGTGTTTGGGGAAATGGTGGGCTTGGAAGGGGTGGTAGGTGCCTTTCAATCACTTTCGACTATTAAAATGGGCACTAGCCATTTCAATGTCCAACCGAATGAGCCCTTTTTGAAGTTTCTACGGCAAAGCGTTCTATAAAAACCTTATATGCCCCCAGGGCATAACTTACAACCTTTGCCCTAAGGGATCGGGGGGGGTGTCATCCTCAATGACCTAATTTCAAGAACTTAAAACTATGTTGAATAAAATGGCTGTCTAAAAATTGTGATTGGATGTGTTTGGGGAAAAGGTGGGCATGAGAGGGGGGTTAGTTAAAAAAGACTATTAAAAATGGCACTATTCTTTGAATTTCCAATCGAATGAGTCTTTTTTGAAGTTTCCACGACAACGCCTTCTATGAAAACCTTATATGAACCCAGGGCAAAACTTACAACACTTGCCCTGAGTGCTGTGGGGGAGTGTCCTCCTCAAAAACATAATTTCTATCTGGAAATCAACTATGCTCAGCAAAGTGGCTGTCTCAAATTTTTATTGGATGTTTTTCGGGAAATGGTTGGCGTGGAAGGGGTGTTAGTCGCCTTCCAATCACTTTCGACTATTATAAAGGGCATAAGCCACTCCAATTTCCAATTGAATGAGCCCTTTTCGAAGTTTCTACGACAACTTCTTCGATACGAAGGGCCCTGCTCTAAAGAAAGAAAATAATAAATAATACATTGTTCCAACATCGTTCTTATATGCCCGCAGGGCATAACTTAAAACCCTTGCCTTGAGGGTTGTGGGGGAGTTTCCTCCTCAAAAACATATTTCTATCTGGAAATCGACTACGCTGAAAAAAAATGGCTATCTCAAAAGTTTGATTGAATGTGTTTGGGAGAATGATGTGCGTGGGGGGAGCTAGTTGCCCTCCAATCACTTTCGACTATTAAAAATGGCACTAGCCACTCTAATTTCCAATCGAATTAGCCCGTTTCAAAGTTTCTATGACAACTCCTTCGATACGAAGTGCCCTGGTATGGAAAAAGAATAATACATTGTGCCAACATCGTTCTTTACTTAGGCAGCACGATTGCGCTGTCTGTGAAACCAATTGTTTTCACGCTTAGCGACATTTAGGACCCAAGGTGGCAGCTAGATGAAAGCAGTTGGAGCAGTAAGTGACCGAACCGCAGTGCCTAGCATGTCTAGTCGCACTGTGGAGTGGACCCACCACTCCGGAATTTTTTTCGCTAACGCAGATTAAGAATAAAATTTTCAGAAGCCTAATAGTGATGGATATGAAATGTTAAAATGATGAAAGGAAATGAATGTGTTTGGTATTGAGATTGAATACTTAAGAGACTGTCTTTATCAACCCAAACGTCTGCCCGCTTCTCACTACGTCCTATTCCATACATTATTTTCCTCTATATCCCTTCTTTTTATTATCATTGCCTACACAAACGTCTGTTCATTAGCTGCATCCATGTAATATTCTTCAATTTTTGGAAACCAAAATCCGCTTAGGATTGCATGGTAAAGTATAAGTAATAACAAAGAAGAAGGGGGGGGGGGTCATTTACTTCTTTAAAATATAACACCATGGGTGTTACATTAGGAAGGATGCAATATTTTCATTTTTTCATTCCAGATTCATTTATTTAAGTAGGCATCGTAGCACCCAAAAGTTAACGCTAAGCTATTCTACTTGTATAATCATAAAGAAAACACAAATAAGGTGTGCACGAAAAAACGTGTTAACGAAATAGGGCAAGAAGGAGTTTTCAAATCTGTTGTTACGACGCTTGACATGTTTTAGTTTTTTATGATGCCTGTTATGCCTACTGATCGACGTGGGAGATTGCTGCTTTCTGGTTGTTAATATCGCTTTTCTGATTTTCACTAATATGTCGCATTTTCAATCGAACAAAGTGTGCAAGTTGAAGTACTCTTTCGTAGAAGAACACTTCTGTGTCCTGTGTTCGTATTTCGCACTTTAAGAACACAAGAACACCTTCATAGTTCTGCAACGCCCAGTAGTATTACAATAGGACGTTTTGAACACTTTCTATTTCTCTGACAAATAAGCATAGTCTGACTTCGAGAATCGCAGACGGGACAGCAATACTCGAGGATAGGCAGATTGTATACGCAAGTAGGAGTTGATGATCTGAGAATCCCATCCTGCGCATGTCAAATTCTGAATTTAGCAGTGGCCCTTTCATATAGTATTGCCAAAATACAGCTTTAATGAGCAATCACTTGTAAATGTTATGCCTGATATTCTTGTGGACAGCAAAAATATTGGCAGACTGGCAGACGTTGTGAACAGCACGTCTGGAATCATCATATCCCGCTTGAGTGGATTGAATCATAGAACATCTGATTTCAGTTCGTTCACTAGTAGACAATTTGATTTACACCGGTTGATGAAGTCCATGAAGAATTTCGGATCAAACTGCCGCACTGCTACCGTATTTTTAGTTATGTAGTTTCTAAGTGCAGACAAGTAAATAAACATATCTACAGACAAACACATCCAAATAAATTTATTTTTAGGCAAATTTATATAATAATAATCAAATCTGTTTAAACGGGATTATTCTTTAATCTAATTAAAATTTTTAAGGACTAACACGTGTTCTTCATCCTTTGGTTTAATTAGTGTTTAATTTGGTTTAATTACTTTAATTTGGTTTAATTAGAAAGGTTTAATTAGTGTTGGATTATTAAAGGTGATGAAAGATAGATGATAATTCTGCATAATGTTCACGTTTTAAATGAGATTCAACAAATGTAGTGGTAAAAATGTAAGGGTGAAAATATACAATACAAATATGCAAAAGACCAACATCGCTGGAACATATACAAAAAACACTATAAATTTTTAGAAAAAGCATGATATCCATCTATCAAATACATTCATAAGAATACTTACTCAGAATGGACACATTCTCCTTATTTAGGACCTTCTCCCCCGAAAAAAATGAATCAAATCTCAAAGGTAAATCCCCAAAGGGGATCCGGGCAATCCCCAAAGGGCATAGGAGACGATCTCTTGTATCCCAGCAAGTTTGGTTGGGATCCACAACTGATAGATATCCCGATGACAAGAATTTAGGGACCCTCTGAAGAACCTCGATTCCATATTCTATAACTATTCATATGGAGAGAATCCATATGAGGGAGAATTCGTCGTCCCCTTATTTTTTGGTAAAAATGGTTTCTCTTGGATATCTACCCTATATGAAGGACTTCCAGACACCATGCATCTCGAACTTTGTAGGTTTTTACGATTTTTCTAATAACTTCTTACATTTTCTATAAATCTTTTTCCTTTTTTCAACTTTTTTTTTTAATCCAGCCACTCCTCCTCCAAAAAAACGAAGTCCTAAAGTCCTACGTACGCGTCTAAATAGGCCACAAACTAAAATAAAATAATATGTGAGGCATCTGTTTCACCCCCCCCCCCCTTATGACAAAAACTTCTCATAAAAATTTCCATTCGCTTCTGGTTTATCCAAATTTAGGATTGAAACAATTGCAAATTATTTGAGTATAATACAGCTATCGCTTCAAAATTTACTTTCTGATTTGAAAGCGTTCTTTGCTTTTCTCAACTGTTGAGGTAGATTCGTTTTTTCCTTCTCCTTTTGTTTGATATTGTTTCGACCTTTTTTTCTCAATTCTTCAAGAACGGCCCCTGGAAAACAAGGGCCGTTTAAAAAGCATCAGAACATTCTTTTAAGTACTAAAAATCTTCAGCGAGAAGAGAGGGGCATCCGACCTCATATAGGAAATAATTTCAGTAAAAAATTTTTTTTTTTTATTTAATACACTAAAGCATTGATTATGTTCAAGTCTGTTTTTTTTTTCTGCAAAATACAAGTTTGGAAATTTGGCTCATACTTTCGAGCCATTTTCGGAAATGTCTTATCGTAGAATTCTTTATCTAAAACGAACTTACAATGCTACACCAAATAGTAAAATACATAAAAAGGATTGTAAAAAAAGAAAAGGATCCATAGTGTACTACATTTAGCTATAATATTAGCTATTCAGCGTAATAACGTAATGTGTTCACAGCATGCAATGCTTTTATGATTGTGTTAATAACCTACATAACCCTTTATGTACATATGTACACAGCAAGTTATTTACATAGTCTAATAATCACTAATTTTAGTTAATTATATGTTATTATTTTTGCTCCAGGAAAACAAATAGCAAAAAGTTATGGAAATCCACGTAGTTGCACTGATTTTTTTTTCTTTTTTTTTCTTTTTTTTGCGGGGGGGGGGGTATCCACATCCCCATTGTGTCTGAGAAGTATGCTCTGAATACTATTTAAGAGTATTATATATTTTATGCATTACACAACTTTCCCTGAAACCTGAGAGATTCCTGGAGGCCGAGATAGATAACTTACCTATTACTGGTGTTATTGATAAAATGGCATTGCTAAGAAGATTTAAGAAAAAGAATTGCTTCTAATACCTTTTCACAAAAATAATTATAAAAATAAAATAAAATTATTACAAAAATAATTGCTGTAGTTTCTTTTGTGGTTAAATTACACCAAATGTGAAGGAGTTACTTCATAGGCTGGAAAGTTTAATATTCTGGTTTGGTTAATATGTCCACAGGTTAATATGTTAATATGTATATATCAATATGTAATATGTTAACATGGTTAATATGTACAGGTTAATATTTAATATGTTAATATGGTTAATATGTACAGGTTAATATGTTAATATGTATATGTTAATATGTACAGGTTAATATGTCAATACGTACAGGTTAATATGTTAATATTCAATATGTTAATATGGTTAATATGTACAGGTTAATATGTATATGTTAATATATACAGGTTA
>JAQQPU010004110.1:6749-16832 GCA_029168905.1 Artemia sp. Kazakhstan ARC1039 | reverse complement strand
GGTTAATATTTAATATGTTAATATGGTCAATATGTACAGGTTAATATGTATATGTTAATATGTACAGGTTAATATGTATATGTTAATATTTTAATGTGGTTAATATGTACAGGTTAATATATTAATTTGGATATGTTAATATGTAATATGTTAATATAGTTAACATGTACAGGTTAATAAATCCTGTATTACGGTTGAAGTTGCAATTTTGTAAATATAAAAAGAATTACTTCATTTGCATTAAAAGCATATGAAACAATTATCTCAGTTCTGAAAATTTGTTTTGAATCGGTTTATATTGTTTAGTTTTTTTTTAGCTGTAATTTTTTGTAGTTTTGACATTTTTCGATTTCCAGACTTATATGTTCATTTATTTCCCTCAAAATCGAGGAGTACGAAAAACAAAGTAAATGAAATTGGAAAAAAACTAAATGAAATACTAAATGAAAATACTAAATTAAAGGTAAATGAAATTGGAATTGGAATTAGACAAAACCGCATTTTATGGAAGAAAAACCACAACAAGTCTAAGAATCTAACTGAATTGAATCCATCACGTAAGATTAACTAAAAACAGCTAAAATATCACGTGACTAATAATTTCTGGAAAAAGAGAAAAGTCTATGGATATAGAAAATATTTTCAGACTCGCAGTAAAAACAACCAATTTTCATCTGAGCTATTTTCAACGGCTCATTAACTTTAAATCACGAAACCCGCTTAGTTTACTGAAACTAATTGAAAAATTAAGTAAAAATTTACTGTTTTTAAAATAAAAAACGGAAATTAGTTAATTAGAAAATTTAATTAATAATTTTTCTTTTCAGCTACAAGGCGATGAACGTCCAAAAATATACCCTAATCATCATCTGTTGAATGAGATTCAAAATGCTGAAATGCAGTTGTTTCGTTCAAGAAGCAATATTTCTGTTGAATTTCGGAATCATCCCAGTAGAACAATTAACTTCTTTACAGCTTTGGCTGTCTGTAATACTGTTGTAGTGGCCAAAGGGGCCCATCAGGTGAGTTTATTAGAAGCACAATATTAGTTAAATTAGAGTCAATCCCAGGTAAAATCCTAGAGTCACAAATATCCTCCCTCTCCCTCAGACTATCTGTCTTGGCTTTTTTTCAATTAGTCACGGCTCTCAGTCTTTGCCTCACAGTCCACCTAGTTGATTTGTCTCACAGTCCACACTCTCCCTCAGACTATCTGACTTCGCTTTTTTTTCAATTAGCCACGGTTCTCAGCCTTTGCCTCACATTCCACCTAGTTGATTTGCCTCACAGTCCTCCTCACAGTCCACACTCTCCCTCAGACTATCTGACTTGGATTTTTTTTTCAATTAGCCACGGTTCTCAGCCTTTGCCTCACAGTTCACCTAGTTGATTTGCCTAACAGTCCTCCTCACAGTCCACACTCTCCCTCAGACTGTCTGACTTGTTTTTTTTTTAATTAGCCACGGTTCTCAGCCTTTGCCTCACAGTCCACCTAGTTGCTTTGCCTCACAGTCCACCTCACAGTCCACACTCTCCCTCAGGCTATCTGACTTGGCTTTTTTTCAATTAGCCATGGTTCTCAGCCTTTGCCTCACAGTCCACCTAGTTGGTTTGCCTAACAGTTCTCCTCACAATCCACACTCTCCCTCAGACTATCTGACTTGGCTTTTTTTCAAATAGCCATGGCTCTCAGCTTTTTCCTCACAGTCCACCTGGTTGATTTTAATTAAAAAACGGAAAACGGACTGGGTCTCCGCCTTTGGCCTCGAACTTGAATTAATATCAACTTGGTGGACTCTGATGAAAAAGTTGAGAGCCATGGCTAATTGAAAAAAAAAGCCAAGACAGATGATGTGAGTGAGAGGCATAAGCCAGAACTGTATAAAAATGATGTCATTTGACCTTTTTATAGACAGTCTATCATACATCCATCCTAGGATAGAACTAAGGTTGATAGATATTGAGTAAGGGTAATTCAAATAATCTGTCAGTTATATGAGCTATTTCAAGGCAATTGGAGACCCCAAATAAAATGTTTCCAAAAATTTATAACTGACCATGTATGTCCACAGGGCCTGCAGGCAATTGGACAACTGAGATTGTTCATATCATATGAGCTTTGCCTACTGCGAAAGCCCACTGGAATTGAAATGGGGATGACCGAGATTATTGGGTTGATTCATGACAAGGAATGTCCACTGGGCTTGTGTGCCAAACGGGGTACTGAATTCGCGTGGACTCAGAGGCGAACAAGCGACCAAAGATTAATAGGGCCCACCCGCCTAGAGACTCAGGCGAGTGAGCCAATTTATAAGCTCAGACAGTTAAGCACAGGCTCCGTTGTTTTTTTAATTAAAATCAACTTGGTGGACTGATGAAAAAGTTGAGAGCCATGGCTAATTGGGAAAAAAAAAGCCAAGACAGATAGTCTGAGTAAGAGACAAAGCCGGCTTTAGCCTTTTTCAGAATGATATAAAAATGATGTCATTTGACTTGTTAGATTTCTTAAAATGTCCTGAGGACTTTTCATTATTAAATAAATTTTATTCTTACAGAAAAAATACAATATTTTATTTTTTCCCTTTTCTTTTTAAAAAAGGTCTTTCTTTTTTCCCTTTTTAAAATCGGTCCTCTGATTCTGTGTGGTTTACTTCAAAAAGTTACTCTTTTTTCTCTTTACCGTTTTTATTTGTTTATTTAAATTAATTATTGCTTTTTTTTTATATAACTGGATTGAAGTCATCCTCATTTGGTTTCATAACTTCTTTTTTCGTTTTGTTCGTTTTTATTTTTCAAAATCTGTTATGGCAGAATTCCATATATAAAGCAATAAGCAAATTGAAAAATCGGTAAGCTTTCCTAGCAAAGACTTTCCAAGAAGGGAAAAGAACAAAAGAAGGAAGTAAAAATTTTATTTCACTACAAGTAAGAAAAAAAAAAGATTTCTATCATTACTACGTTTCTTACGTAGTAAGAAACGTTAGTTTATCATACATATCGTACATATGTTTATGTACGTACATACATATATACGCACACACATATGTATCGTACATACATATGTTCATCATACATTATCATACGTTTATTTATCATACATATCGTACATATGTTTATGTACGCACATACATATATACGTACATACATATGTATCGTACATACATATGTTTATCATACATTATCATACGTTTGTTTATCATACATATCGTAGTAAGAAACGTAGTAAGAAACTGTTTATCATACCGCATGATTGTTATCATAACTAATGCAAGTCACACCTGGACAAACGTGTGTCTTTTTCAAAATTAATAACAACGAATTTTATGTATATAATATGGCCTTATGATTCGAATTGAATACCTTTGAAAATGCGTCAACACTACCGTTCTGGGCTTAATCTTTTATTTGAAATAATTCAGCACAATCCATCGCACATGTTGCGATATCTGAAATGCACGAGGTCCCATGAGAGAGCTGAAAAAGAAAAGGAATCATATCAGTTATAATGGTTCTGAGACATGAAAGTGAGCTGAGTATTCTTTTTCACTGACAGTCAATGCCGTATCCAGGGAGTGAGGGACTACAGGGTTTGTTCCCCGCCCCCTTCCCCAAATTTTTGTCCAACTCGTGAAAACATAACGTAATTGCATATAAAATTTTTTTTATGTATCATAAAATTTCTTTTTTGCAAGCCCCCTCCTAGAAAAAATCTCCCGCTGAACACAAATTCGGGATATGATCTTGCTGACAGTCAATAATAGACCTGGATAATATCATCTTTCTGGCATATACAAGACTTGGCATTAGCATTGGTATATTGCAAGACATAAACCATTATGGTTGTGGCGTCAGAAAAAATGAGCACAGCTAATTCATTATTTATAACTTAGGTTCCTTCCTTTATTCATTCCAGAAACTTAAATTTATTTCTGTTTCTTCTTTCATTTATTGTGTCAAAATATAGGTATGCCCTGAAGTCTTTCATGACCCTTTGAATTCGTATTAGAACTTCATCACATCGGAAAATATCTTTAAGCAAATTACAGAATTCTTTTCTAAAGTGAAAGCCATCCAAAGGGTATATTAGTTTGGGTATACTGAAACATTTATAAGAAACTATGAGATAAAGTTAGATTAGACAAACATGTTTAAGTAAGCTGTATATTAATATTTCTGCTATTGAAATTCGGTTGCATTTAATTATGATTTACGGAAGAAATCCAATTTTCAAAAAATTGTTGCTGATGCTGCTACTACTACCGACTACTCATCATATCACCGGATTACCTGAAGCCGCTATATTTCCGCTCCAATTGAGAACATACCACTTTTTCCTTGACTCTGACTAAATTGCTAAAAACTTTTTTTTTTTACTCTCATTCTTCAGCTGTAAAATAAGTATATTTTTCGCTTTAAATTCTATAAAAAAAAATTTACAGCCATTGAAAATTATAGGAAAACATGAAAAAATTATACAAACCTTAGTAGGGGAGATTTTAGTAGGGGAGGGGCAGGATGAAAAGTCCCAAACTTATATAGACGGCAATCTTCCCTCCTTCCCCAGACTGCACCTTCTCTTCAAATCTCCGTTACCTTAATAGAGGTTTTGGTATATCTCATTGCTGTTTGAGAGTGGTCAGAAACCCGACAAGGTTGTTCTTTAGGTCCAGTTTTCAATCAAATCCAAGGGAAATTCCCCTTAACTTGTATCTAAACATTATAATAATCGTATCATTTAAAGATAACAATCTCAGATTGGATTTCAATGTTAAATTTATTATGTGTTTTCATTTTAAATGGAATATATATAATACTTAATTTAAAAATTTAACGGAATATTAATATGACACATAACTTTTCATTAAACATTTAAATGAACCCATATTTAATGAAAAAACTTATATTTCACAATTTCTTTGACATTGTGAATTTCTTGACATTGTGTGTATGTATTATATTTTACGTATGTATTATATACTTTTAATAAAATACATATATTATATATTTTATATATTTTCATTTGTTCCTTCATTTTAGTTTCCTGATTCTAATAACGAAGATGACAGTTTGACAGGCTTGTCAATAATAGAAGAAAACAGTGACGTTGTGCCAAGTGTTGTTTCTCAACCGTCTGATCTATCTATAAAATCTACATCAAGTGTCGATTCTGCAAATTCAACTTCTTGTTTGATGCAAGACAAGCCACCAATTCGAAGACATCTTCCTGGTTTTCACCGGATACCGTTTCCAAATCGGCCCAAAAATTTGAATTTCAGTTCCGTGCGCAAGGCAACCATGCTGAACTTCTTTTCAAATCGGGCACTTTCGCCTATTCCTTCGCAGGTTGATAGTCCGGGTAATTTTTTTTTTCAGTTGTGTTAGTCCGTCCTTTCTAACTATTATCTTGTCCGAACGTTTTCTTCTTTCTATTATAGTGTCCTCCTCTTGACTAATTTTATTCTTCCATTTTTTCTGCCTAATTTTTTTTTAGATGTTTAAGAGGTGTTTAGCTTTTATTTACGGAATGACAACCACTTCTTTTTTAAGCTCAGAGAACACAATTTTGTTTCTAATTATAAAATTAATTTGTAGAATCTGTTAAAAAACTGAAGCAAAGAATGGTTTTCTTCATGTAGTGCATATTTTCTGCGCATAATTTTCTTCACAAAAGTAGTCTAGCATTACTTTTTTCAACAGCATTCAAATCTAAAGGGAACCGAATTTCTACTCCCCAAAGAAAACATTCAAAGAAAAACAAGCGAGAAATTGAAATTTTGGATAATTAAGCTTGAAACATTTCCCCCTGAAACATCAAAAGTCAAACAACCTCTTACCTCTCCTGTGCTATTGCTGCTAATATAATAACTACAATGCTATTTGTATACAAGGTAAAGGGTTGCGTGCATATATGCTTGCTTAAATAATTTTTTTCCTCCACCTTGTTTGCTTTTAAGGACCCCTTCCCCCCATTTTCTGCCAGAGGATGGCTTCCTTTATCTCTCCCAACTCTTTATTCTAAATATTTGCTCTAGCATAAGGGCAACGGTTTCAAACTCTACACCAAAGAGTAAAGGGCTATTGACGTGCATATTCTTTAAAACAGTAAAATTTTCAGTTTAAATGTTTTTAAGGTAATTTGTATATACAACTCTTACAATTACTGATTGCCGAGCTTTGTTACGTACAAAATGGTTTCAGTAAAGCATAAATAAAACTATTTTAAGGAGGGGTAGGGAGGTAGAATAGTCCATCTTTGAAGGATACCCTGGAGCCCTCCCCCTTCAGCCCAAAAATGAACTTGATCTGGGTTTACTGTATGCCTATCAAAATGCCACATAATTGTTGCCACCAGGGCTGCCACCAACGAGAAGGAAAAGATCAGGTCTGCCACTACGGTATGAAAAATTCACCCAATGCCAAACAAACTGAAAATTGTTGTGTCGGTTGTTTTGATTGTTTCGTTGACGACTTAAAATAAAGCAGAAGAACATTTGGGTAATTCTATGAAAAATGTAAGAAACTATAAAGACCATCTTTAAAATATTGATATTTTAGGAGGAATAGACCCTAAGATCCTCTCCCTTTCAGACCTGCTGAGATTTAGGTGTATTAGAAACTACGGGAATTTAGACGGTTATAGCATAATGTAAAATTTAAATTTACAGCCCATTTCTGTAAATAGAGACAGTATGAGAGGAAGAAGAAGTGAACTAGTTAGTGAATATGTAAGAAGCGAACCTCGACTGTTTTGTCGTGCAAAAGGTGATGGCAGTTACGAAATTTGAGGTCTCCAATACCCAGGTTTCTCCGTGTAGTAGCGAGTCTCGAACTGGAACTAAGTGCTGTTGAATTTGCGCAGTCTTCAAAAAAAAAAAAAAACATTATACACACACACAAAAGATAATTTTTCTAGTAAGACAAATTGTAGCAGAGTTTTGGATGGCAAAACTTTGCACGAAGAACAGCTAATCATCAAATGTTCTTGGACGTTGCATTTGTCCTCCCAAGCAGGTTCCTTTGTTTTCGAATCTTGTCAAAACTGCCTAAGATAATGCCTGTTTGTAATTTCAAGGACCCCCCCCCCCCCAGAAGAACAGTGTAATATTTGAAAATAGTCTTAATCCACTTCTCTTACGGCCATTCGTCCTATTCTAGAATGTACTCAATAGCCGGGGGCTGCATTTTGAGGGGCGGTGGACAAATGGAAAAGAATTATATACATTGTTTGTTCTTTTTTTGCTGTTTTTTTTTGGGGGGGGGGTGAAAGCTCTCCAGAAGGGCTACCCTGAATTTTTGTATTATACAGGGCTGTGATGTGAAAATTTCTGATAAATGCTGCGATGCAAAATAACAAAATGATTATAAACCGTTAGATTATTCATTTGAAATTTTACGGCCCTCAAATTTCTGTGCCGGGGGCAAGTTCTCTGCTCCCCCCCCCCAAAAAAAAACATTTACTGGCTCTAGTCTACATGGCACTGCCCACGTTAGGGACAAAATTTATTCCTTAAGAGTACATAAAATAACATAAATTTTTAGGTTATGCTAGTGTGAAAGGTTCTACGGCAGGGTCTGAAAGGACCCTAAGAGTCGTCTATTGAGCAGAATGTTTTACAATCATTTTTTTTTTTTTTTTTTTTTTTTTTTTTTTTTTTTTTTTTGAAATGAGCTTCATTCTTTTTCATTGCACCAGGATTTCTGAAGAATTTATATCGATGTTTTTGCGAAAATACTATTTCAGATGGAATTCTTTCGAACTATCTAGCAATAGTGGTTTTTATCCTTTAAAGTCTACATTAAATAATTGATTTTTGGTAAATCAAATCGATTTTCAGTAATCAATTTTCTTTTTATTGGTTTAAATTGATGAAAACCCACTGTCAACAGATGGTACGAGCCGTTGCTGGCCAAGAGAAAAACAAACATTTCTTTTGAGCGTAAAAATTTTACATCAAATTATAGTATAATATCGAGAAGAAAATAACCAACAGAGGATTCTAATTGTTCGTTTTCTTATTAACCATTTATGAAATAGACGATTGACCAAGATGAGGAATATAATTCATGCTTCCCTTGTATTTTTTTTCTGTTTTGTTTGTAAAAAAAAAAAAAAAAAAAAAAAAAATGAGTGTAAAACATTCTGCTCAATAGACGACTCTTAGGGTCTTTTCAGACCCTGCTGTAGAACCTTTCACACTAGCATAACCTAAAAATTTATGTTATTTTATGTACTCTTAGGGAATAAATTTTGTCCCTAACGTGGGTAGTGCCATGTAGACTAGAGCCAGTAAATGTTTTTTTTTGGGGGGGGGGGGCAGAGAACTTGCCCCCGGCACAGAAATTTGAGGGCCGTAAAATTTCAAATGAATAATCTAACGGTTTATAATCATTTTGTTATTTTTGAAATTGTATTTCTACTAAAATAAAGTAGAGGGCACAAGTTAATAAATGAAAATAAATAAAAATTATTACTCAATCATTAAAATAAAAATTAATTAAAAAAGAAAAATAATTAAATAATAATAATAATGAAAATAATTAAATAATTTAAAAATAAATCGAAAAAAAATTATTAATTAATTAATAAATTGAAAATAATTTGATTAGTGGATAAAATTTTGTAAGATTCGATTTTAAAATTTAATGAGAGACAAGGGGGGCGCTAATTAACATTTTGCCCCAGGCGCATGAGAAGCAAAAACTGCGATTGTGGAACACTCAATGTACCAGCAACAAAATGGAATTTCTGGATTAGCAAATAATAAATTTTGATAATAAACCGATAAACTTTTCCTGGAAAGCCTTTCACGAACGGTCAGAACTCCAATCACCGTCTCATTTCCACATTTTTAATTTTTGAATTGTTTGCCTACGATGATTGTTTCAGAAGATGATTATGATGAAATTATGGATTTTACGTTAACCTAGTTCGTAAAAGAACTTGTTTAAGTATGCAAGGTTATATTTAACGTAACGCAACTTACGGCAATTTAAGTAGAGCGAATGCCGCTTCACGCTATCGATAGTCTTAAATGGACACTGCCAGGGTCTTATCACTGTTAATATCGACTTTCGAAGATTAGATCTTTTGTGAAAGGAGTTCCATAAATTTTACTTGTCATAACAGTTGTTACTTCTAATATTCATGATATTTTCTTTATTCCTTTTCTTGTTGACTTTTTTCGCTTCCTGTCGACGCGCCTGTTATTCTATTCTGAGTGTCAAGTTTCTAATACCGTATCAATTATCAATTCTTAAAAAAATTAGTAGTAATCGCATTTATTCAACGTGGACCTGTTATTCTCCTAGGAGTCTCCTACTTGGCTGACTAGATTAAGATTTGTTATGCGCCGAAATTTGATTTTTTTACAATATTCGATTGCAGGGATTTTTTACAATTTGGATTGTAAATTTTATGTTATTTCGATTTTTTTTTTTTACAAAATGCAAAAAAAACTTTCAAAATCTATGCTATTCTCATCAGCTTAAGCAAGCTAGATACAAAAAAACTTTTAAAAGCGCTTCAGAAATTTGTTTACATGCATTTTTGTTACGTTTTTGCGAATCAGACAGAATTTCGGGGGGGGGGAGGTAGGGGTCAAACCTTGTTAGCCCCCATGGATATGGCCGTAACGTAACGTGACTTAACCGCTTAGCATAGAAAGTTACATATGTAGTGTGAAAGCCGCTTTACGCTATCGATAGTCTCAAATGGGCACTGCCGTCGTCTTATCAGTGTCAATATCGATTTTTTATATGCTTTGTAATTACAAAAAAAGCTTTTGACACAATCCAACAGGAATTTATTTATTTTTTGTTATTCTGTCAATAACCATGTCATTTGTTAATTTCTTTGCAAACGGCCTTATCGTTGTTATGAATATGATGTATGATTGATAATGCACGAAAGCTGTTTATTCATGAAAGAATGACATCAGTATTGGAATAAAAATATTCAATTTAACTTAAACGCTTGTTCTTCAAGTGCACCAAAAAGCTGTAACTTTTTTCTATACTTTTTCCATTTTTTCATGCTTTTTTTTTCATTTTCAAAACATTTTAAATTCAACCCTTTTCTCTTTT
>JAQQPU010004109.1:28632-42312 GCA_029168905.1 Artemia sp. Kazakhstan ARC1039 | reverse complement strand
GGGGGGGGGGGGGAGGGTCTGAATTCCAGTATCTTGCCAGGTTTAATTTTAAGGCTTCGTAAAATATTGGGGTACTTTTTAATTAAACGAAACACACCCAAGAGTGAAGTTAGGTTAATATTTATGAAATTTAAGCTTTGTATAACCTTTAGTTTATGTAATAATATAATTTGGGCTATGTATTTGCACATTACAGGGAGGGGGGGGGGTAAAGTATTTGGACATAGCCCCTAACCTAATCCCCCCCTCCAATTGTGCAAATGTATAGCCCAAATTGTACAAGTCCAATGAATTCTTTCACCCGTCATTTGTATTTGTGGCTATGAAACCAGTTTTCTGTGAAATAACCTAAGCATAATTCTTGAGTGTGTTTCGCTTTTAACAAGTACCAATATTGGTTATATATATATATATATATTCATGCTTAGTTGTCCTGGCAATTTTTCCTATTGTTTAAATATATAGTTCGAAATCGATACAGCTAGGCACACATCTGTTCAGTCCACTTTTTCAGACTTCACAAGAGAGGAAAAAATAAGGGTTTCAAGCATGTTTATTTCAGGTACTGAACAGGAAAATGAAAACAAAATAAAAACTTAAAAATCACAGCAAGTACCCGCATAATGTGGCTTAATTTTGGCATATAGTATGCGTCAGGAGTTTTCCAATTCTTGGCCAATCTCAACATTGCTACGGTGGATGCACGATCAATGGAGGGAACTCCAATATATGTCTCTTCCCTCATTTTTCCGGATAGTGGAGTAAATAGCTGTAAGCGTCATGGTACAGAAATGTAGCACATAACTTTAGATTGGTATCAAGAGAGTTGAATTAAAACATACCTGATTGAAAAGAAACCAAATTTCTTATAAATTATTTTTTAAGCAGATAATTCTAACTCTTAAATTCAAAAGGCGTTATTATGCGCTATGTACTCATACAATGCGGGTTGAAACTGATGGCTGAATTGCCACCTACTGCTCATAGGCTAACCCATAACAAAATTATTCGGCCAAAGCAGAATCAAAAGTTTTCAGAGCTTTTTCGGTAGAAATTTCACGCTCAATAAACTGTTCCCGACATTTACCGTGTGTGCAATGTTCACTTGACTGGGAAAATTACAGCTTTTCATTAATCCTTTCTCACTTTTTGATTTTTGCCAAGATTTCGATTAACTAGAGATATAAAACTGTTTTTTTTTCTTTAGAAACTTTGAAAATAGTCGTGGAAAATGTAAGAACTAAGCGTGATAAATTCTTGTTTTTCACTTTTCATAGAAAACCTATATAGCATTTAAATTCCTATTCGTATTATCGGACATCAATAAAAAAGGAGTTTCAATTTCTTTTTAATTTTTGTTGTAAAAACAACATATTGAAAGGTTTGCCAATATCTTGCTGTCATTTTGATATACAATCAAATATCGGTACTAGCCACTGTTTTCACTACCCAAGTTGATTATTTTCAAAATTACTTAGAAAAAATTATTTTACGTGTTTCCGCGTTTTTTTTTTATTATGTGCGTCTGGTATTTAACTCACTCATTTTCCTGTTTCTCCAGTGTCAACTGCATTTCAGTATAACGTGATTTGACAGATAGTTTATCAAATTTTACTTAACTTCCTTTCTCTGTCTGTTTGTTGCCAAAATTCGAGATACTTATTTCGAGCCCTTCTTCTCATCCGATTTGGCTCAAAATTTGTATACAGCTTTGCTTTGTCTAACATTTTAATATTCTGATATATTTGAATCTCAAAAATGCATAATTATACAAAAATTTAGTCACAATTTAATTACTTCGATTCCTGTTATGAAACAACGCAGATACATCTAGTGGCGAGATAAAGAATTTGCACCGGTTTTATGCCTCTGCTCCTACGTAAAAATAACGTAAAGGCAAGAATGCTTGTCCAAATACTTTTATCGTGAGTTGATTATTATCATTAAATTGGATTGTAACTGTAAATGTTTCTCGTATGAAATGGTCATGTTTCGTGATTTTAATGTAGTATGTACTGAAGAGCTAAGTAGGCACAATTTAAGACCAAAAATTAAATAAACACTTTATATAAAAAAAAAAACTTTTAAAAATCCACATTTTACAAATGGACGAAAAAGGGGAAAATAATTTTTTCGGTTCTAAAGAATACTTTTGATATACATACTTCAAAGCATGATGCGGATTTTAAATAGTTAGATATCAATAGGTAGTTGACTGAAAATCAGCACCACGTTTTAAAGTATGTATATCAAAAGTATTCTTTAGAATCACAAAATTTATTTTCCCGTTTTTAGTCCATTTGAAAAATGCGGTTTTTCAAAAGTTTTTTTTTATAAAGTATTTATTTTATTTGATCTTGCTTTGATCTGAAGCCACCAACAATACCATCTTTTTCTTCTTTCGAACAGAACACAAATTGTGTTATATGTATTCAATAGATGGCGATGTCACAAGTCATTTTGATAATTTCATAATTTTTTTTTTAATAGTTTGTATAAAACCCATCCGTCCCTTTTTCTAAATTTGCTCCCTCACCTCTCGATAAAAGTTTGTGCATTCATGCCTGCTTCCAACTGTGAAAAATATACTAAGACCTAATATGCCTTGGCTGGACAACCGAAGCTTAAGTGAATTTGTCCAGTTTTAAGTCTAAAAGATGACGCGTAATCAACAAGTATAACTACGACGCTCACTTTCACGAGCAATCTCAAATAGTTCCGCCGTTTTAATGCAGTATGTTTGGACCTGCTAGAAGAGACAACCCGCACTGAGTGTTGGATGAACAATTCTGTAGTATGCAGCATTTCCACTTGCAATGATCTCTCTAGGGGCGTCATCCCTGAGATCCCATCTATTGCTTTCTCAAAAGAAAAATTCAACATATACAAAATGAGATTTAAAAAAAAATGTTACCGTGCCACTTAAATTTTGTCATATAGTAATAACCTATTTTTGAAATTTGGAAGCATCTTGAGAAGAAAGGAAGATAAAGAAAAACGGGTACGACCAATCCACCGAACGTATCGAGTCAAAGGCGACAGGATACAAATTTTAGCTTTGCAAACCAAAAAAACTCCTTTAGATGGTCAAATCAGTATGCGATGTATTTACTGATTGTTTTTTTTACTATTGACGGATGAGTTGTTGACTGTTATTTATTTGATAGATTAAATGAGCAACTGCGATTATGAAAGGTGCAAAGTTCGAGACCAGGCGGTACAATTTTGCTGTCATTGTTAGTATCCAAGGGTTGATCATTACTCGAGAGAACAATAGAAACTTAACGTTTTAATAAAATAAGTAATATTTAAAGTGGTAAGCAATGTAAAAAGAAGATAATTCCAACTGCATTGAGTGGTCATATTTCTGAGCGCGCTATTTCGGCAGAATGACAGTAAATGTTACATGTTTAATTCAACTACGATAATAATCGTCCTAATCGAGCGAAATTCATTCTTTCAGAAATTGGAGCTAATTTTTTCAAACCAAGTGAAAATGACAGTAAAAACTAAAAAAAGCTGTTTTGTACCATAAAGGTACTATTTAGTACTTTAAAAGTACTGTAAAGGTAGCTTATAGTACTATAAAGGTAAATATGTACTAAAAAACTCATCTGATTCTGTTGATGCTTGAATTATGCAGATTTATCTCAGTTTTGAAAAGATTTTGGAAGAAACTAAATTTCAGCTGGGGGGCATACTGGGTTTTGGGCCGGGGGGGGGGGCAAACCAAGGTCTGGAAGGGTCTGGTTTTATATTTTTTTAGAGTATGATGTCCTTGAAATCTTTGATTGGCTCTTAACTTAGTAGATTTGCAAGCATATTCTCCAAAAGCTAGGGGCAAAACATAATCAACTTTTACCATCAAACAGTAGGTAATTTCTTCAGAAGCCCATTCGACATTCTGAACTACACTTCAGAATACTCTTAGTACACAAGCACACACGAAAACTACAATAAATTGAGGAAAATATTCATAAGGTTATGGTCAAAGTCAAATAAACCAGAATAGAATCCTCTTTTTAAATTTTCTCCACTTTTGTTTTATTGATATGGTCAGTCTGGTCTCTGAACGGCTTAAGCAATATAATTGTCGTTAAAAATTATTTCACCTTCTAAAAAGTTGTATTTTTCAGTTGTGCCACTTAAGAAAACGAATGTGTGGACTTTCTACATATTAAAAGAAAACCCCTTCAACAAAAAAAAACTCCACAAAACACATTAAAAAACCACATAACACAAAGAAACAATTGCCTCCCAATATATATATATATTAAAGAGTAACTCTCTGTAAAAAGTATATTCCTTTCTCAAGGGAGTTCCATAAAAGCCAAATAAATTTACAGATACAAAGATGCAGCAAACACAATATCTCGCTTGATCAATTTGATCGAATCAGTGAATTTGATTTCGAGGTCGTTATTTCCAATGGCTTTTGCAGCCTGAATCATCTGTCGCAGTAGTTCTTCTAGTCGTCGCATACAACGGATAATGCTCCCTGAAAAAAGACACCAATAGTGTAATACGGCAATTTTGGAAAATTCAAATAACAGTTTTTTTTTTTAAAGGAAGTAGTTTCGGCACAAATCAACAGCGCATACTTGTTTCCTTTAAATTATAATCCGTTTTCTTTTATTGAATGCGCATATGCGACTATTCCATATCAAGATATTAGTAATTAACAGGAGGCAATGGCCCATAGAAGGCAGGTTATTTTTATATCACTTTTCCATTGAATTGTGACTGGGCTAGGCTATTGCTTGCTGGATGTCCATCATAAGATAAGAGCGAATATGTGTATATAGTTTTTCCTTTTTCACTACAAATTTCCTGTATGCAAAAACCTGACTAAGAATTTATTATGGTAATCACCAAATTTATATGAAAGAGAAGTTTGCTATGGAGAATTTCTCGGTGACATCAAAGCTATGCGGTCAGAATTGTCCCCATAACTAGTAGATGGATTTGATTTTGACAGTGCTTTTGTGATTGATTTTGACAATGCTTGACAGTGCTTTTGACACATACATCTACTGTAATTTTGACAGTGCAAAATATCCTCTTATTTTTAGTTTTTTTTTTTGAAAAAGTTAAAAATAAATCAAGTACTTAAAAGGTTAACGGACCGATTTAGCTAATGAACGATTAATATTTAAAAAGTAATTCAAATCCATATAGCAATCGCCTTTTGAACATATGCCTAGGATAAACGATTACTTTCTGAACAAACTCTCTCTGGCATTTTAAAGACAAGTAGTTGAGCTAGGTCAACGAAACTGTGATTTACAGTTTAAATTATTCTTTATTTGGGAACTAGTTTCTTATATACTTAATCAAACTCATACCACAACCTATACAAAGGGAATAGAAAACAATTTTACATACCCCTAAGTTGATTACTATAGCCCCTAATATCCACTATAATGGCACAATTTTCACTTTCAAAACTAAATTGAGTTTGCAAATTAAAGAATACTAAATAAAGAAGGTGGAAATTCTGTAGAAGCTTCTGTGACAAAGGAATTTCGTCACATGATACTGCCTTTTTTGTTCGCTCTTGCGACGCGTTACCGGAGATTGAAATCCCTGACGGTAATTTATTCGCGGTGAAATAGCAGTAAAATACTTAATTTTTTTGTTTTCAGAATTTACAATCAAACTTATCAAGAAGAAAATTATAAGGAGAAACTTGAGATGGCATTTTCGCATTGAATTTTTCACATTTAATAAATATACTTCTATATATTCAAAGGTGTCTTTTCAATTCTTGCCTAAATTGTATTATCCTTTGTCTGAAATTTGCTCACAGGGTCCGAATTACAGTCGCGTCGTTTGCCAGACATTGTAAAGCAATTTTTTGCCGTAGCACAAAGTAATCGCATACACGCCCGAAATGAAGTCACGCCCAAAAAGCGATGATTCCCCCTACCTTCATAAATATCTGTCATCTGACAAAGATCTCCAAATGGCGCTCCTTTACACCAGGCAGCAACAACATCCATTAGATAAGGCTTGAATTTTTCAACATATTCATCTTCTTGCACTTCCAGCTTACAGTCATTACTGATTTTGGCTATCCGCCGCGCAAGATCCTAATATAAGAAGAAGAATTAAAAGAGAAGAGACAGAAGGAAGAGCTAAATTACTAAAAAGAAAATTAAGAGGAAAAGGAAATTAGCAATTTTTTACGTATATTTTCACTGTAAATAGGAAAAAAGTTTCTTTTTGTTATTTACTTTTGTAGACATAATGCAAATCATTTATTTCGTAAATAGTAACAACGATCTTAAACTCTTACTTATTTAGCGTTACAAGCAAACCCCCTTTACACTCCTTTCCATTGGAAGCAGCCCCACAATAATATTCTGCAAAATAATGTGCTAAAAAAAAGGAAAATAGTGAACAGTGGATCGAAATATGCTTCAGACTACAATGCTTCATTTGTTGGTATTAGTCTTAGTTATACACTAGCGGCTCCTTCAAATATTTCTACAATATCCTACAGTTACAAAAAAGAAAAAAATGTCCTAAAGTCTAAATACTACAGAAAACGTGGTAATTTCCTGATTTAAATTATTTGTTGAGCTTTTTGACAAAAAAAGCGGAAAAGAATGCTACTCTAAATGTTTAGAATAGAATTTAATTAAAAAATTTATTTCACAGCATGGTGGCCGAATTTGGATTTATTTTTGAATGTTTAGTCGTGCTAATGTTGTATTTTTCTATGTGTTAAAATACGGACAAAAGTAAGTTAAAAAAATAAACAAAATAAAGGGGCTAAATCCTGAGCCACATTATATTCAGACTTGTGAAAACAATGAAATCGCGCACAACTACAGCGCCAATTATGTAACCTGTGAGGAATTTGATGAGTTGGAGTATGTTCAACTTTCAAGCGTGGATTTATGACTCACCAATCAGAGTATAGATTTTCTAGGCAACATTTTTTTTCAAATGAAAAGAAATGGAAATGAAGCATCAGTTCCCTATTTGCATGTTGAACCCGATAAAAGCTACAAAGACATAATACTAGTAGACAATATTTGAGAACAAATTAGTGATGAAATAGATTTTCGAAACCTATTTCTTGCCATTCCAATTTTTCACTAAAGTTACACACAAAATATTGTGGAGCAGAGGGGAGGAAGGGCTAAAACCCAGAAAGGGTATGTTTTAGGTCCAAACTTCAAAATTTTATACGAAAGATAGTTCAGATCAATATGGAGGCACTATTGTCTGTACCTTCGTCAAAAACCAAGTTGTATTTATTAAATAGCAAATGGCAGATGAAAGTTGTTAATTTGCACAAAATTGGTAGCATAGTCCGATATCGTGAATTCAGGACGCATCTTCATGTTCATTAAATAATGTTGTTCGTATAGCAACCATTTTTTGCCATTTCACTTTTCCACTTCAGTAGTACAAGCGTGGCGTTCAAATCAAGGAAGAACACGTATCAATCATAAATCTTTTTTTTTGTATCAAGAGGTTTGACTATGGTGTTACTTGGGTATAAAAGAAAGGTAAGATTTTGGCGCTAACGACAGTAAATACATCAAACCAGAGTTTTACTAAAAGCAGTTTAGGTAGATGAAATAGTATTCACAAGTGATGAATAGTATTGGGTAGTATTAGGTACATGGGTTAGCTTTTGTTCGGGTAGACGAATCTTCTTTTTTGTTTACAAATTAATCTTGGAAATTTTTCCTTTCTAATCAGTAGAGAGATAGATATACAGATAAGTATTCATATGCAATAAACAGTAAAGACACATCACATATAAAACTCTACGATGGGAAATGCAAGAAGATGGAAAAAAGTTATTTTAATATTTGTTAATTTTAAGCATAGAGAACAAAAGCGAAAATTTAGAATCATAAGAACGCCAGACAAATAATATGACGTTAAAGTTAAAGATCCGAATCGCTTAAGACAGATCGATTGTGACAATTCAAAAGGTGTTGTATTACGGAAATATTTTACAGGACCGCAAAAAAAAAAAAACTGAAAAATGTCTGTCGTTGTTTTTTACTGATATCTAGGTGGATGTTTACACAAAAACAGATTTTATGCACATTCAATATACGACACAAAGACTTGTTGATTTCAACACTCTATTTCTCAACCATTTCAGTTTGACAAAATTAAATATACAAGTATTTGAAAGAAGAACAGAAACAAAACAGAAACGTCTAAATACCCTGAGAACGGAATATGATAGAAAAATCGTTAGGAAGATGCACAAGGAAATCGATAGGAAGATGTATTGGGCTAATCGCGAAAAACCGTTTGGTTTAAACAGTTAGTCTAAAAAAAAAACCACCACATTCCACAATTTGAACAGACAATGGTGCTTCAGGAAAGGGTTTTACCATTAAACGTTATTGACAGCTAAATAACGTTGCAGAGCCTCTATTGTAGTAAAATAGTTGGTACTTCGAATAAAACGCATTCTTTCTCAATGATGAAGTAAGCAATTAAACCCAATAAACCAAGCATGCTGGATCGATTTATCGTTCAACATTGTAAAGATACTCACGTTTCCGATGTTGCCGACAGAAATAGATATACCTGTGTTCGATCAGTATTTAGTACAGACACTCAATTAATGAAAATTCGTTATTTTCTTTTTTTCAAGATTTTTAGTTTTCCAAAAATGCGTTACATCTCCTTTTCTTCCTCGCACAAACATTATAATAGGTCCCTCAGACAGAACGTTGTCTATCCAAATACAGAAGTATGTACACAAGAGATCTCTTGTGTACTTATCTAAAATATGAAATTTCAGGTTGGGGCGCCTTATCCCAAAAATAGAGGGTAGAAATTGAGGCCATTTTTTCCATTGGATTTTCAGATTCCCTGGTTGTCTTAATTAAAATAAGAGCTTAATATTAAGAGCTTAAATGTTGCTGAATTTTAATTGTTTCTGGAAACTCAAACTAGGTTTCTCAAACTTTAGGTCTCTTGATTTCAACCTACACTAGCCTATTGCTTAGCCGGAATTTCACACGAAATTGATTATTCTCACTTTACATGAGCCAAAGATCATAGCTGAATCAAACAGTTCGTAGTAACGAACTGCAAGTAAGGAGCGACCCGACTCATTTGTAATCGAAACTAACAAAATCGAAATTTTTTTACCAATAGATACATCAAAACAATCGAATTTTTATGCCGATTTCAAATTTACAAGTTTCATCAAGTTTAGTCTTACCCATGAAAAGTTAAGAGCCTGAGAAAATTTGCCTTATTTTCTAAAAAAGGGGGAAACACACCTTAAAAGTCATAGAATCTTAATGAAAATCACACCATCAGATTCAGCGTAACAGAGAACCCTACTGTAGAGGTTTTAAGCTCCTATCTGCAGAAATGTGGATTTTTGTATTTTTTTTTGCCAGATGAAACATCCCTGATGCGTGTTTGTTTTTTGTTGTTTTTTCTCCAGGGGTAATCGTATCAACCCAGTGGTCCTAGAATTTCGCGAGAGAGCTTTTTCGAATAGAAATTAAAAGTTCTAGTGCCCTTTTTAAGTGACCGAAAAATCACCGGAAAGTCACCGGATCTAAATGTTGAGACAGCCATTTTGTTCAGCATAGTCAAAAAATCTAATAACTGTCTTTGAGGACGACTTAATCCCCCACAGTCCCCGGGGAAAGGGCTACAATTTATGAACTTTGCCCATTGTTTATATATAGTATTGGTTATTGGGAAGTATAAAGACATTTTCAGGGGGGGATTTTTTCTGGTGGAGGAGGGAGGGTTGCGAGTTCAGTGGGAGGATCTTTCCATGGAGGAATTTTTCATAGGGGAAGAGAATTTTCCATGAAGGGGGCGCTGGATTTCCCAGCATAATTAAAAAAACGATCAGAAATTATAACTTAAAAAAAAGTTCTTTAACTGAAAGTAAGGAGCAAAATTAAAATTTAAAACGAACAGAAATTATTATGTATATGAGGGGGTTCGCCCCCTCATCATTACCTCACTCTTTACGCTTAAGTTTTTCTTAGTACTTTCTAAAGAGCTATTTATTCTAATTAAACGGCCTTTGTGATTCAGGGGTCATTCTTAGAGAATTGGAATACAATTCGAACTTTAGCGTAAAGAGCGATGTACTGACGAGGGGGCGAACCCCCTTATAAACATAATAATTTCTGTTCGTTTTAAAATTTAATTTTGCCCTTATTTTGCTTCGGTTAAGTGGGAGGATCTTTCCATGGAGGAATTTTTCATGGGGAAAGAGAATTTTCTATGAAGGATTCTATGAATGCTGGATTTCCCAGCATTATTTAAAAAACGATCAGAAATTGAATTAAAAAAAACTAGTTTTTCCAACTGAAAGTAAGGAGCAAAATTAAATTTAAAACGAACATAAATTATTATGTATATGAGGGGGTTCGCCCCCACATTACCTCGCTCTTTACGCTTAAGCTTTTTTTAGTACTTTCAAAAGAGCTATTTATTCTAATTAAACGGCCTTTGTGATTCAAGGGTCATTCTTAGAGAATTGGAGCACAATTCGAACTTTAGCGTAAAGAGCGAGGTACTGACGAGGGGGTGAACCCCTCATACACATAATAATTTCTGTTCGTTTTAAGTTTTAATGTTGCTCCTTACTTTCAGTTGAAAAAAATTATTTTTTTATTTAATAACTAATCAGAGATCTACTGTTTTTACAAGAAAATATTCTTCCTATCGTTGTAATGCTTTGGTTTATTAGCACAATTTCTTGTTGGTCAAGTAAAAGTAATCCTAGTCAATTCTGTTTGCATGTGCAACATAATAACAGGAATGAGGAGTGACAAATCGATCTTGTGAGTCCTCCTCATTCCAGCTCCTACTCCCCAACCCTGCTAGCCTATGATAACTACAGTTAATCAGACTACTAAACATAGAAGATCTTTCTGTGTCAGCCAAATTTGGTTACTTTTGTATTTGTCGTTTGGCAGACGCACAATACGATTAATGCATATCGTTAATAGCAACTTGGTTTACGTTAAAAAATTCAAATGGGCAAAGCGAGAAAGATCATCAACTATACTCATAAAAATCTTGAATAAGGTGGCTGCGCGATGATGCTTGTTTTTGCATTTCATTTGGAGTAAGAAAAAAAATAACAGGAAATAAGAGTTTCTAAGAAAGAAGAAAGTATGGTTATAAGCTACCTGCATCTGTTTCAAAGGACCAGAGAGTGAGTCAACGAGACGTGGCATTTGATTCGATTTTTCGTCGCAAACAAAACAGCTTAATAGTGATGCAGTCTGTATTGAGTCTAAGCCATTAAAAACGTTATTAAATAACAATTCTGTCAACAATAGTTCATCGCCACTGAAAAAAGAAAATTATTATAAATATCTATTTTCCTCTAGCACAACGGAAGCCTCATATAAAATTATATTTGGATTATTAATTTTTTGTCCTTTCTCAAGGGCATTGAAATAGTTTCGATGTTTTTTTTAGACAAACGCTACAGAAAACTTTCTCAAATTGATTATGAAGAATTATTTCCCCGCTATTCAATATCGACTTCGGTGTGAGTCGAGGCTGTGTACTCTCTCCCGAACTATTCAATTTTGTCATCGATTGGGTAATGAAAAAAGCAATGCTAAACTTCGGAGTCAAAGTTAGCCCTGATTTCAGTACCACCGACCTGGATTATTCGAATGATGTTGCTCGTCTTGGAAAATCCGTTAACGAAGCCCTGAATATAATTCTGAAAGTCTACGACGTTCCTGCCCCATTCGGGCTCAATACTAACATTGAAGAGACTAAAGTTATGTTTAATGCCCCGGATATAAACTCTACCGCTATAACCCTTAATCAAAGGCAGACTGAAGTTGTAAATAAATTCGTTAATATTTTTAATAATTCGATCCGATAAATTCGGATCGTTAATCGACATCAACGGCGGATGTAGTGAAGAAATCCAATGTCGCATTGCATCAGCTTCCGTTGTCTTTGCACAGCTGTGGAAGCCGCCATTGAAAAGGAAGGAAATCCACCAGAAAACAAAAGTCCGTATTTACGATACCCTAGTCCGATCGGTCTTACTGTACGGCCGAGAGACTTGATCCTTAAAAGTCGCCGAGGCACACACCCTCAACACTTTTGAACACAGATGCCCGATGAGCACACTGGGGTTACATCTCAGCGACCGAATCCCAAGTACGATCATCCGCAAACAATGTGACCAGAAGCACGACATCACAACTATCATTCGACACTGCCGCTTTTCCTGGTTCGGCCATGTTTGCCGAAGACCAGCCAAGACTTTTACAAATCAAAGCCTACACTGCAAATCAGCATCTGATAGGAGGAAACAATATGGAGGACAAGCCAAAACTTGGCTCAACACCGTCAAATCTGACCTCGAGCCGATTGGCAGATTTTGGAGACATGGTCGCCTTCATTGGGTCCTTCAGATGGGACCCTTCATTGTTCGAAATTATCGCCCCATTAACCCAACCTGTGGAATTCAACAATCTGCCAGATCCTGTCGCCAGGGAGAGCTACATAGCTTGTGTCCTGCTCCAAGTACAAGTAAGTAAGTAAGTGTTCTTTCTCTGAATCCTATTCTCACTCGAGAAACATCCTGGGAAATTGAAGTGGTAAAAGGAACATACCTGAAAGCAATATACTCTTAAACGGTAATAATAACAATAAAAAAAGAATTGAAAGAAGAAGTAGACGAAAAAGAAGAAAGTTCACTAAAAACGACTGGCAGGCTAGACTTATCTATTTTAATTTATCTTATTGACAATTCAACCTCCGGGATTCATCCATAAAATAAAGGCCCTGAATAAATAAAATTATACCTTCCTCCTTAATTTTGCATAGCGATTTGAAACACTCTAGCATTTTTTTAAGCTATCTTAAAATCAACCCTGACAAACATCAGTAGGAACTTCCCAACTAACATCTGAACGGACAAAATAGATTTTAATATCATCAATTTCCCAATTATTTTGAGAATTTCCAAATTAAGTTTGGTAATCACATTTTAAATAAATTAAGTAGAAAACTATCGAATCGTCATAATGTCTTATCTAAGCCTTTCTTGAACATGCACATAACCTGACAAGTAAATCATAAGAAAAAGCGCTATTCTTTTTCTTCTTCTAAAAGGTCGGATTTTTAAGTGTTTACAATCTTTACGATTTGTTTCCCTATCCCAAAACATTGACGAAAGAAAAAGATCAACAAGTTTTCTCAATATAAAGAAAAACCGATCCTTTTTTTCCTTTTTTTTTAAAAGCAAAACCAAATTTCATGGCAAGCCTCACTTGGGTAATCTGTCCTGGATTGACTCATATCAGAGCTTTATAGACAAATATTACTGTCTGAGACATCCTCCACATATTTCTCTTTATCTTTATTTCAATTAAAACAAATCTTAAAACTTGAATTCAGTCTGTTTCTTCTATGTAGATTCATACAAGTTGAGAACTCCAAAGGATTGGAATTTTATACCTCTTACAAAAGACTTCAGAGGTAGCAGTGCAAGTGCTATGCGGGACTTCCAAGTGCTATGTAAATGCCAGGCTTGGATCAGGTATACCTACCCAAAACTAGGAATGGAAGGCCATTCTAAGGCTCGATTTCTATAAAGAGCTTTTTAGTAACCTTGTTAGAAAACCTGTTAATTTAAATGCAAAAAAATTATTTAAAATGTGAAATGGTAAG
>JAQQPU010004109.1:3459-18632 GCA_029168905.1 Artemia sp. Kazakhstan ARC1039 | reverse complement strand
GGGGGGGGGGGCTATTTTAAAGTGAACTTCAAAAATATCTTAAAAATTTGAAAAAAAACACATTTTGTGGGGATGAAGGAACCAATAACCAAACAAGCATTCTTCTGAGAACTCATATTTATAAAAGGTGTCAGATACACACTTTGGTTTTACCCACGACAGTATTATGACGTACCAGCCTTTATGTATATCCTGATTTTATGAGTCGATTATCCATGATTCGAGGCAGCCCTTGGATTTGCTATCTTTTGCCTTTCGTTTGATTGTGAATCTAATCAACATAAAAGAAAGTAAAGAAGTTGATTGGACCTTAAAGATTCTTTCGAATTCGATGGGAATCAAAATCCCCCAGCTTTGCGCTTAAGTAACTACAACACCAGTTAGAAAACTCATTCAGACTGACCATAACTAATTTATTCATGTGGTATTAATAAAATATTCATCTAGTGAACATGTGAAATTTAGTAATGAATCACACTGCAGCCAAATTCAGCTATTGGCACGCTTCAAGTTTGCAAGACTGAACGCTCCGCGCGAAGTAAATGAATCGGGAGATAGTTGTCAAGGATTTAACCGTTTCCCGGAATTTCGACCTTTTTGCTTGTCCCCAAACGGTTAGGGGTTTAACATAATTTAGTTTAATATAATTTAGTTTTTTCCATATTAGTTTCACCATACTTCTTATAAAAAAAAATGTCATACAAGTCCGAGTTATGAAATTTAATGGTCTGTATGTGCTTGTTGGTTTATGATTAACACATGGTTTCATCTCCTAAACCTCGTTTCTTAAAATAACGTAAAAATTTAATTTATTACATCATTGTTCTTCATTTCTAACAAAATTGCGAAAAGGTGCATCTTCGGATAATACAAGGCATTCCAAAAGCAAGTACACATCTTTGTGAAGTCAGAGTCTCTAAATCTTTTTCTGGCAAGGTTTTAAATGACATCGGGCCAAGAAAAGGTCTCGTGCGGTAAAACAATAAGATCTTGAAGGGGCACAGTCTTGCACTGGACAATAAAAACGATATCGAAGACCCAGAGTTTTTTCTTAACAGTGTTAGAAACAATTCCAAAATTTTAAGCAAACAAAACCCTGCGATTTTTTATTGGTTTCAACTTTAAAAAGAGCAGATATTTTCCAGAACCTTACTTAAAATGTTCCAGGAGAAAAGGCCTTCAAGACAAAATAAAAAAACCTATTGAAAAAAAGACTGAAATTGTATAGATAGCTTGAAACTCAAATGTACTTTTTTGAAGCTCAAGACCCACTGTCAACCTTTTTAATTCTTCCTCTCTTTGGGTCTTAGCTGTATAAGCCAATGGTAGTAAACGTGGTATACGAGCCCTCGAAAAATAAACATAAAAAGAAGCATACCTATGAAAATATAAAACTTAAAATAGACATACAATTCCAAAAGTAATTACTCGACTAAATTGGAAAACGTAGATGTGGTAAAACTTCAAATAATATAGAAACGTTTTCATAGCCACACTGAATTGACACGATCAATATTTAAAGGTAATTTAAATTACATTTTAGGCTGGTTTTATTTTGCATTTTTCCTAGAGAAGGGGAGCCTGCAGACGAACCCTTGGGTAGGTAGGCTTGTAGAAATGACATAAGTATGCTGGTACCAAATCTACCATATTTTGTCAGATCTGAGGTTTGCACTAGTTTTTTTTTTTAGAATTTTTCTAGCGGGCAATGCCAAATCTTGCACCAATAGCTAGACAAAGAGTTGTTAGTACCGTGATACTGGTACTTTCATAAGACCCACTCGACTCATTTACAAAGTAACAACCTACAGTGTTATGAGTAAACCAGCCAAAGAGCGTGTCAGATGATAAGTACAAAAAAAAAAAAACATAGCATACATTTCTTTGTAAGGACAACTAATAAAAAGTCTGCCTCTTCCTCCAAGAACAATTTTTTTGACCTCTTTACACCCCTCCAACAAAAAAAACTTTCCCGGAAGCTTCAAGTCGATTCCCCAGCCTTGAGACCAAATAGAGCATAATTGCTAAACTACATATAAAATTCGTCATCATTGAATAAAACCTACTGACTGTAAGCAATACTCGCTTGCCTTCAGGCAAAAAAGAAGAAGAAAAAAGTACACTCCTTTGGTGGTCGGAAATCAATTGACCCAGTTGGATTGTAGAAGCTCTCTAGAGAAATACTCGCATCGTATTCCTTGTATAACATCAAATGATTAGCTAGGGATTGAGGACATATTACCAATTATAAAAAGTAGGATGATCCCTCAATTTACGCTGAGAAAAAATTTAAAACAAAGACATGATATTTAGACTTACTCTGTATTAACTTAGGTATATTGGCATACTGCTGAAACTGGAAGAAACTTCGCTCTAGCATGTACTCCGGATTAATTTCTTTCACACGTAGCAGATTAAGAACCATACTATATGTCAAATGGAAAGCTGAATTAAGTTGATCAGCTTGCCCTTTGATCAGAGTTCTACCGATGGTGGGGTTAATCTTTTCATCAAGCATAAGAATAACTATACCCTTGTCGTCCAGACCACGACGACCAGCTCTTCCAGACATCTGAATGTATTCACCCGAAGTAATCTATAATTAAATCATAATAAATAAAAATAAAGATTGAATATTCTTATACCTAAATCATAAATTTTTCACAAGTTCCAATATATTGATCAATCATTCGGCATGTATCAGTATTAATTCTTTTCACCAAGCATAGCAAAAAAAATAATGTCAACAATACATAAATGATGCACCAAATGCCTTAATGGTTGTTGCTCACTCGGATACTGTCAGTTGATATATGGTTATGTCGACGATATATTGGTCAATGTCGACATCCCTGATACTGTCATCATTTAGTACACTGACTCTGCGCGTGACGCTCCGTATCTTCAAAATTTATTTACTTTGGGGTAAGCCAATACTTAATAAACAAGTGAAAGGTTTAAAGTCAAACTGGCCATCCAAGACAAAACAAAGAGAAAAAGAAATCTCAAGAAGGATAAAACAAACGGGACTATAGCCAGTAGAAGAAAAAGACAAACTAAAACGATGTGGATATTTTGCCTGTATAAAACAAGGCGTCTTCAACGCTAAAAATAAAGAAAAATCGAAACTAACCTAAAACCAAATAAAATCTAAAACCAAAAAAAAATGTTGCTACTGTGATTGTGCACCACAAATAACTGTATATTGTTTTTTTTTCTTGGTTTTAGATTTTATTTAGTTTTAGGTTAGTTTCGATTTTTCTTTATTTTTAGCGTTGAAGACGCCTTGTTTTATACAGGCAAAATATCCGCATCGTATTAATTTGTCTTTTTCTTCTACTGGCTGTAGTCCCGTTTGTTTTCTTCTTCTTGTGATTTCTTTTTCTCTTTGTTTTTGTTTATAAACAAGGCAACTGCCTTATTTTGCGATTGATGTACGATTAAGAGTGTGCCAAATTTAATTAAAGGATATGCTTACATATCTTTGCTCTTTTCCATCGAATTTCCTGCAATTAGTAAACAGTACAGTTCTGGCTGGCATATTGAGTCCCATAGCAAATGTCTCAGTTGCAAACAGAGCCTTGATCAACCCTTCTGAGAAAAGAATTTCTATTGTTTCTTTTAGAATGGGCAAAAGTCCTCCATGGTGAATACCAACTCCACGCTTCAAGAGTGGAAGAACGTTAACTATCTGTGGCAATTTCTTATCTTCATCAGAGAGGACATCCATCGCGTTGTTGAACACCTAAAATACATAGATAACAAAAAGATCAGGTTCCATTGTTTAAACGAGTGGTGTACTAAACATGATTAGCAAGCCATATCTGATACGCGTCCATTTTCAACCCATCCCGTTTGGTCATGTTGAAGTTAAGATTAGAAGAAGGCGCTTAAGATTACCTACAGCTACGGATGTTGAGACGGATATTATGGAGATGAATACTATTATTAATAGCCATTGCTGCAGGTAAGCTCAAACTTCTTCTAATAATGTCCAACAATTAGGATAGCCGAAGAAATTATCACCTTAAGTCATTTTTTTTCTCAGGAGAAATACAAAAAAGAGAAATTGTTGGTACCTGGCAACTTTTTTTTTCGGTGCTTACATCGACCTAGTTTCTCCCACGCTTTGTTGCATTTATGTTTTATTAACAAATCATTTATGTTCAAGCAAAGATGCTGAACAAAAGCATGAGATTTGAGACTTGTCAATTACGTAAAAGTGTTGATAAGAATTACAAGAATGTCACATACGGTACTTGGATTGAGTAAAAGATATCTCACACACTTTCCATAGCATCAAAACTGAAAAAGTCAACTAGTTCCCATGAAGGTGAAAATACTGTCTAGGAGAATTAAACTTTTACACACTTAGCCTGTTTACGTAAATTATACTTACTTTTAATGGCTATGTCCCAAGGAACAAACTTTACTTGAGAAAAACCATAATAATTGAAATGAGAACTTGGTACTTACGTGTAATAGCGACCACTCCCAAGAAGTGAAGTTAGGTTAATCTTGGTGAAATATACCAAAATATTATGAAAATGTAATACTTTAGTAATAATTATGCAAACTAAAACGGATAATTATGGAAAGCAGGCCGCCCAGAACGCATTATGTTAAATACCTAAAAAACCAACTCTATATATTAAGTATTTAGTTAAAATATACCTGCATAGTAGTTTATCTCACTGAGACTAAGCTAAATATCTCGGGAACGCAGACAGAGAAACCAGTTTTACTCAGATGAGGCACAACAGTGTGGTCGCTATAACACGTAAGTACTGAGTAATTTAGTACTTATAATTAATATACAATACGCATAACTAAACATGTTATCGCCTAATACACTGGGTCTAGGGGATCGTGCCTTCTCGCTTTGGGGAGATGGGAGGTAAATTGCAAATTTCAAATGAGAGTCCCAGTAAACGTTTGATATTTGGAATCACAAAAGAAAATGTTTCTTTGGAACAAAAATATTCCAAAATAAAGAGTCGCCTGTCCCCCTTCCCCCATGTTTCCAATAGTTTGAGCTCGACTCTTAAATGCTTGTAAATATTTATTGGGCTATTTTCTTCCCAAAAAAGTTAAGACATAAAAGATAATTCTTTTTCTTTGTATATTTTGGAGCATTTAATATTTTAGGGGACTGCCATTCAAAATTTAGCAGTTCAATCAAAGAACAGAGGATGTGCAACTGGCTTAGATTGATAATTATATAGATTTTTGAATAAATTGTCAAGTTAATTTTTTGGCGTAAATCATAATTTGTTGAGCTTATAAAGCTTGCCTTTGTCCAATTCTAATGCTAATTTCTTTCAAGGTTCAAATCCTTAGACCTTCTGATAGGGGGATTTTTACAATACAAATAATCCCAATATATATAGTTTACAGTATGTATAGATTTTCAAATTTTCTTGAGTTCTGTCGGACAAGCCCTTGGAGTTCTCCTTCAATCCCGTCCCTGCATGGAGCGCGGTTGCCACTTGAGAATTCAATAATATCCCGAAATTCACTAGTAAAAAATTCTAAGGTTTGAGAAAAAAATTCCAAGATACTAAACAATAATAACAGATATGCTATAAAAACAACATAAAAATATACATATTTCTTCCAATATCTCCTTGCTCAGGACTGAAATTTCAATATTTTAGGAATAACCACAAGAAGCCAATAATATCTTAGACCACACTGCATTTCTATTTACAAAAAATTAAAAGAAAAAAACGTGTTTAATTTAAGTAAAACAGTTGAAAAAACGAAATAAATAAAGAACTTCAACAAAACTTAAACTATTAAAAAATCCGAATATTTCGGCTCCACGTCCGAGAGCCTTTCTCAACAAAAAAAAGGAGAAAAACTTTAAGGGAGAAGAAGCAGTTTTTTAATATAAAACCATCTAAAAAAGGACAACTAACACATAAGAGAAAGAAAAGAAAAAAACAGCTAAAACACAAACAAATAAATATAACAGACATTCTAAACACTTCCAGAACTACTGTTAATCACTGACAAGACAAAAACGAATGTCTGTAGTACACAAAAGGTAATTCTCCTCTTTACTGTCAGATAGTTAAATGGGATCCATATTAAAAATAAATACTATATTTATTTGAAAGCAAAATCATAAAACCCCAGGTCACCACCCCTGATTAAATTTACTAGGTTAGAAACATTTGAACTATATATAGCAACAGGTCAAAGAAACTTATGCATTATAAATTAAGTGGAATTTTTTATTTGCTAGTTCAGCTGCAGTCTGTTGACTCTTGCCAGCTTTAAGCCCATTCCGAATTTCACTTGCAGGGTTGTCACTCGTCGGGATCTATTATGTAACGCACTACTGCTAGAGAATTTGACCTGCCCCCTAATGAATTATTATAAGTTAGATTTATTCTATATTCTGCTTCATCTCTATTAATGCTAATACCCCACATATGTTTTTCTTAATTTTAATAATTTCTCTAAAACTTTGCATAAGTCCTATAGATGTGCCCAAAATTTTTGTTTGATAAAATTATACTATGGTGAGGAAAGTGAAATAAAGTCAATTTGATTTTTCTCACAATAGTATATTATTATAATTACCATAGTAATTACCTCTTGTGTGCTAATAGACATTCGTTTTTGCATTGTCAGAGAGCAACAAGAGTTCTCGAAGTGTTTAGAATGTGAGTTATATTTATTTGTTTGTTTTCAGTTTGTTTTGTTTTCTTTCTCTTGTGTGTTAGTTGTCCTTTTTTAACATGGTTTTATTTTTAAAAACGGTTTTTCCTCCTTAAATTTTTTTTCTTTCCGTTGAGAAAGGTTCCCGGACGTGGAGCCGAAATATACAGATTTTTTATTAATTAAAGTTTGTTTTGTTTTTCATTTATTTCGTCTTGTGTTCCACTCCTTTATTTAAATTAAGCTCATTTTCTCTTAATTTTACGACAAAAAATCGCACCTTGGTGTGAAGACATTCTCTGCAGCATCGAAAAGATGCATAAGACATGATATTTGCTTTATTAACGATCAAATATTTCAATTCTAAAAAAAATTTAGTTGGAAAGGCGCAGTCAAAACTGCTGGATTATAACTTTTTTAAATTCTAAATCTACACCATAAGCTTAGGAAAGTAAAACCCAACGTTGTGGTTTATATCATATGGATATCGACTAAACATAAACAAGTAGAAGAAAAAAACAAGCAACTACACACGAAGGTGCACACAGCCGCAAGTTTACAGGTATATCATATAATTTCCCCAGGAGGGTGAAGATGTGGTCTGACATCTTCAACGTCTCATTTTTGACCACAGTTTTTTTTTAATTATTCCGAGTGCCGAACTTTAGAGGAGTGTTTTCCTTATTTCCCTTCCCCTATCCCTCTCTATGCGAAGCTATATATATAGAGTCATACTCAGCCTATTTTGTAAAATTCATAGTTCTAGGAAAGAATCAAATGCCTTCCATGGCTACATTTAGGCACTAGGAGGCTAAGTTTGCAGGAGAGGGAAAATTCTTAAATGGTTTAATTCCATCTATCATTGAATTAATATGCATTTGGAATTCCTTTGCAAGTGTATATTAGAGCTAGGCAGGTCAACTCACCTCCTCAACCAACTTCTTTTCTTCTGTGCTATTGAAGTCTAACTTTGCCATTTGTGTTGCATAGAACTCGCATTCTTTCTTAGAAAAACTAAAAACAATAACAGGAGCAAAGCCACGGTCTTGAATCATTTTTACTATCTTCAAAATTGAGGCACCATCTGCCCCACCTTTCATTCCTCCTTTTCTGCCTCTTTGATCCCCAGCAGATGCATCACCAACGTTATGCAGAATCGACATAGCTTCGGAAAACTGGTCTTCCCTGAAAACACCCTAAAAAAATCCTGTTTGAAGACAACAAAAGATCGTTGTTTGATTATATACATTTTTAACACATATATAGAATACAAAATTAAACTTCACTCTACCCTTAAACTTGCGACCATTACATTCAGATTTAAAATCTCCTTGACAATACCGAGCACCTTGTATATTCTAAAGAAGCACGCAAAGAGGGTGAAGGAGAGGGGTCTTTCAAGAACCCCCCCCCACCAAAACTCTCAAGACTTGCTCCTAAAATGCCTTATATTTTACATATTATTCACCTATTTTTGGTACTAAAGAGAAACATGAATGCGTATGTAATATTCACTAAGATAAAGACATTAAATGAATCCCTATAGACAGAAAGATTTATTAGGTCAATGGTTTATTTTATTAACTGAAATTTGGAACAGGATTACAGTGTGATGATCCTCTATAGTGTATTAAAGGTAATTACTTGGTCAAAAAAAAAAAAAAAGAAAAAAAAGAAAAAAAAACTGTCTTCCTAATTTAGTGACCGAGATAAAAGACCACTTGAAGAAGGTCTAGACCTTACTCATATTGGAACGTGACTCAGATGGGTATAAAGAGCAAGCACAGTTGCTCATATTTAGACGTAAATTCTGGATGTAAATTCTTTAGGATTTTTCCCATTTGTACGTATATGCTATCTTGAGCAAAGCTGGATCTTTACTTAACATTTTATGAAAGCTCGTCGTGGCGTTAAGCTCCCTGAGGCCATGTAAGTAAGAAGCATTGGATGTCTATTGTATTTAGTTTAAACTTCTGCTTGAGCCCAAAAATTTAAGTTATTTTTGTTCTAAGGCCCACCTAAATTGAGGCCTCGGGGTTTTGTTTCCCACTTGCAAGCTACAGTTAGTACAAACATGACAGCCAAAACGTTTTACTAAAGAAGTTTATTATAAAAAGCAAAAATCATTAAAAATAAAGCTTGTTTTATGCTTGACACCCATTGAAACCAACGGAAACCCACACATGAATCATGCAGCATTTCTTGCTTCTGATTTTTGAAATTCAAGTTATGTTCTCACCACAGTCGATGAAAATTCCCATACGAACTATGCAGTATCTCGTACATCCGATTCTTGCAGTCATGCGGTCCTTACCATTGCCGATGAAAATTCGCAAGCGAACCACTTAGATCGCCTTACCTCCGATTCCTGCATTTCCTTCATTCTCACAATATCAGATGAGACTTTTTCAGCTACAGTAAAAAGGGCATTGCAGCAGCCACTATAGTATCCCCTGAGAATCAAGCATCAATACAGGCTGGCTTCAGAAGAAGCAACAATGGTTTATTGAGGAATCCAGCTGCAGCCGTAAGTTTAAAAGGTCAAGTTTGATCTAATAAAAAAAATCTTCAGTACCAGAAGTTTAGTATTCCAAGGATGAGAGCATTCGCGCACTTCAGCGTGAAATTACCGCAGCGCTTAAAAGCTAAGGCTGATTTGAGAATCAAGCATCAGTATAGGTGAGAGGAGCCAAACAGGAAATTGCTTACAATTGCCTAGCCTATAACTTAAAAGCACGAGCACAACCAAAACGTAAGGCTGTGCAATGCTGGGGTAGGAAAGTCAATATGGTTTCTGTTTCAAAGAAAATCTGCAAGTCAGCCAGTATGGTCTGCAATTTGGCTCATTCAGGTAACTGGAAAAGCTCTTAACGAAACTGAACTACGTCTCTTATCAATTAAAAAAATTACTTCTTTTTTTCGTTTGACAGAACCGAGTTGAACATGTTTCAAAGCTAGAAGTACGAAAAAAATTAGCTTAAAATTCAATGTGACAACCATGTTCTTGTTCCCATCTATCAGAGATCCCAACCATATATTCAAAAATTAGAATAATCCCCTTTTGTCTCTTGAAAACAATTTTCTGTTATAATCGACACCTGGTTGAGATTTGAAAATAACAAATCCATAGCAAAGCTAGAAATTCCCCTTTTCAGGTTAAAATAATCTGAAATTTTTAGTGGAAAGCTTTGAATTTATCCTTAACTGTAGGTTTATGCCCAAATTTTAGAAATTAACTGCATTTTAATTCCCCACCCCAAAAATCTTAGGCCAATACCACACAGAACGTCATTTTGGCCAATACTGAGGGAAAGATATTGGCAGATATCCCCCTTGTAATTTCTAGCACCCTGTTCTTTTTGTTGTACATATATTTAGCAATGTGCGCATAACCAAACAAAGTTCACCACCTATATCAAGCAGCTCGCGGTAACGAACTGTAAGCAAGCAGCGACACGGCTCAATAGTAACCGAAACTCCAAAAAACGCAATTTTGATATCAAATATATCAAAAGGATTGGCTTATTATGCTGATTCTAAATACATAAGATTCATTAAGTTTAGTGTTACCCATAAAAGACCACGGACATGAGAAAATTTGTTATCTTCGAAAAAGGGGGGAAACATTCCCTAAAAGTCAAAGAATCTTAATCAAGATCACATAATCAGATTCAGCGCATCGCAGAACCCTCCTTCAGAGGCTTCAAACTCCCATCTGCAAAAATGTGGAATTCTATTTTTTTATTAGAAGAAAGATAATGGATGCGTGTTTATTGGTGTCTTTTCCCAGGGGTGATCGTATCGAACCGATGGTCTTGAAACATCGGGAGGGGGCTCATTTGAACAGATATTAAAGGTTCCAGTGCCCTTTTCAAGTGATCAAAAGGATTGGAGGGCAACTAGTCCTCCTCCCACGCCCCTCTTTTCCCAAAATCGTCCGATAAAAATTTTGAGATATCTATTTTGTCTAGAATAGCTGGAAAGTCCGAAAAAATATGCCTTTGGAGATGCCACAGCCCCTGGGTATAGGTTTTGATTAGAACTTAGTCTCTTTCAAATGAAAGTATGCTAAGGAGAATTTTTCAGGCGAATCTTCTGCAAGAAATTTTCCGGAAGGGGGGGGGGACGGGATTTTCAGCGAGGATAGAATTGTCCGAAAGAAATTTTACGGGGAGGGTGTATTTTACGCCGGAGGAACTTTCCAAGGAGGAGTTTCCCGTGAGGGAATTTTTCATGGAGGGTGAGCTAGATTTACCCGCATTATTTGATAAACAATCAAAAATAAAATAAAAAAACAAGTTTTTTCAACTGAAAGTAAGGAACAACACTAAAACTCAAACCGAACAGAAATTATTCTGAATATGAAGGGGTCGCCCCCTCCTCAATACCCTGCTTTTTGCACTAAACTTTGACTGTTTGTCCCGATTTTTTAAGAACGATTCCTGAAAGACAAGGGCCGCTTAATTAGAATAGGAATCTTTCTTAAAAGTGCTAAAAACTTTACCGTGAAGAGCAAGGTATTAAGGAAGGGGCAACCCCTTCATATACGGAATAATTTGTATTCATTTTGGGTTTTAATGTTGCTCCTTAGTTTCAGTTGAAAACACCTCTTTTATTTTATTTTAATTAGTTAAAAAGAACCTGTCATGTCATTATTAAAAGAGTTACTATTTGGATTTCAATCTCATGTGTTGGATTAGCAGTTTGATGGGCTATTAAAAGGCATAGAAAACACAAAACAGGTAAAAGTTTACCTGAAAACAAAGGAAGGCTCAATTTTCAGGAAATTATAACTATGCAGGAGTCGCAGAACCAAAGGAAATCATTGAACCATCAAAAACCATACAAAAACTCAATAGAGCTCAGTATATCTGTTAAGCGTCACTTTGAATGTCAGCATTCATTCAGCCAATTATTGGTGGAAAAAAACTCTCGAAAAACAGAAAACCGCCCAGGAAACCATACAAGAACTCAATAAAGAGCTCAGTACACCTGTTATGCGTCACTCTTCGACACTTTTTCAGGTTCAACGAAAAATTTTGATTCTGTCAGCAACGGTAGAGGAAAAGCAAAATTCATTAGAAAAACTGTTAACGGAAAAACGAGATAACAGAGGCAGATGGAGATCATTTCTTAACCAAGGCAAAGAATGTTCAGATTTTAACAGGAGCACTCCCTATTTTAATAGAGGCAGAGGAAGTAGTTTCAGCCAGAATTCAGAAGGAAAAATTGAGGAAGAGAAGCTGAGTCTCCAAACAAATAACGAGTTAAAAGAAGGTACCAATAGTTTTGTGTATAGATCGACAAGAAGTGAAAATAATGAATATAAAAAAAGAAGAAACCTGTACAACATGAAAAGAAGTAGAGCACACATTGTAAACAGAGGAAAAAGAGAGAATGGACATCATTAACATGAAATATTAGATGACTGGCCTATTTGAAAAAAGCCCAACTATCCTGAACCTACAACGCAGCATTTGAAGTGAGCAAGAGAAGCATAGCTGAAGCTTTGAAGAAAGGCATAGAAAATCTGAATAAGAATCTGGAGTAATTGCGATATTTTGTTTTTTCTTATTTCCACTCTTGCATAAATGCATTCCTTTATCTCTTAGCGTTATTGGTTTCCCCCAGCCTGGGCTGAAATAACCTAGGAAGTATCAAGGACATTAATACAAAAACACTTTTCCCTCCAGACCTACCTTATGCTTATTCATACCCAAAAACCACGACTTTCAAACATTTTTCTTTTGTTTTTTCAACATTGTGAAGTTTTTAGGGCAGTTTCAAATATTTATAAGTTTTTCGACAGTGAAAATTAATAATCTAACTAATTCGCTAAATTTCACAATGCTTTTCGTCCGTAAAATTTCAAACATTGGCAATTATCCTCAAAGGAAACCTAAGCCTTCTTTAGCTTTTTGTTGCCGCATGCTTGTAACTCATTTCTGCTGATTTTTCACCCACACTTTTCTATTAATTTAAATAAAAAAAGAAACAAATTTTTCCACTGAAAGTAAGGAGATAGATTAAAAATTAAGAAGAAAAGAAAAAATTGTGTGCATGAGGTCGGCTACCCCCTCCCCAACTCTTTCTTTACACTGAAGTCTTAAAAGTCTTTTAAAGATGCTTCTAGTTCAAATTTAACGGCTCTTGATTTGAGCAGTCTTTCTTATAGAATTTTGACACAAAGTAGAACTTTATAGTATAGAGTGAGGTTTGAGGAGGGGGCTAGCCTCCCTAAAAGACGGAATAATTTCTCTTCGTTTTAAGTTTTAATGTTGCTCCTTACTTTCGGTTGAAAAACCTTGCTTTTTTAAATTTAATTTAAGATTCAAAGTCAAAATGTACCTTTTCGTCAACAACCAGATAAATGCCACTCCCTCCATTTGGATAAACATAATTCTGTAATGGCGTTGGCCTATAATCTGTATATACCACATGACATGGTTGCTTATGCAAATGGCAAATCCATTCAGCAAACTGCCTGGCATTTGGTATTGTTGCCGAGAGGAAAACGTAACGAACATTGTCTGGGAGCAGGATAATTGTTTCTTCCCATACCACTCCTCTTTCTTTGTCTCGCATATAATGAATCTCATCAAAAACTACCCAGGCTACCTCTCTGACTACTTCTGATCCACGATATAGCATACTTCGTAGAATCTAAAAGAAAATAAATATAAACTGTAATGTTTGCTTGACTGGCCATATTAACGGTCCCATACCTAAAAATAGTAAATCCAAAGGAAATAATTTACAGTACTCTTCAGATGTTTCAACAGCTAGTCCTTACATCTTACCATAAACATACAAATGAAATTCAGAACTAATCTTTATATCAGACTGCCAAATGAGTGCAGAATGACTGCCTAAGACACATTATCACTATGAGGGTGTTGTATCATCTTGCTTTTCCTTTTTATGACATGTTTTGGAAAAAGCGATTACCAACTGAACCGAATTGTTCTTGTAGTGACTGAACCGAATTGAACTGGAATACCGCTCAAGCAAACCAAGTAAAGCTCAATTCCTGAATACGAATATTGTAAAATAGCCTACTAAAAGCTGCGATTTAAATGCATATTTCTGCTTTTTTACTTTAGACAGGCTACATTACCCTCGATATTCTTCTTTGAGTAATTTTTTTTTTCATTTTTTCAAGACAACGGGCAAAATTATTTTTAATGAATATAGCTATTTAGCGTACTAATAAAGTAAATTTGCCATAAAAAAAATATACCATCAGTTGAATTCGAAACTACGATATTCTAAATATTAGATAGGTATCCAGCTAGACTAAGCTGACAGGCCCAGGCCAACTAAGTGACCAACACTCCAGAGATATAGACTCCTCATAACAAAGTTACTTTTAAATGTAATCATCACAATGCTGCTCATCATAACTTGAAAGAATTCTTTAATTAACAGAAGTTCCTTCTACAATTCCAGAGAAACTCTATATCCCATAAGCCATGAACCCAATTATATATTCTATTCTCTGGGTTGAGTAATTCTCTCTGAATGGACAATACTAGGCCCAGATATAGAAATCTCATTGTCAAAAGAAAAACAAAAAATCACTTCGGCTTAGATCTTATTCATTTATTCATAGTATTTTTTTTTTTAAAGTTTAACTTGCGTATCAAATGACTTAGTTTATATCAATCCTTTTTTTTCTAAGTGAAACGTTTCAAAACATTTTTAAAATTAATTAGTCTTCGTTTTTTAATTGATATAGTCATATTATGGGTATGGGTTAAGTCTTTTCAAATTTGGAAAGTCACAAATCAACACAACTAAATGCACTCCAGAATTCTTCATTAGGGTGGCCTTAGCCATGTCTACATGCCCAGTAAGTTTCAAGTCGATTAGCGAGAAAAAATTTCAAGTTTTCTGTCATGAATTGATATAAACATACGTTTCTTTCCAATTTTGTTTGTCCTTACTAAGGTACTCATGGCCCAGGGCCAATACCTTGTAGGTTTTGAGCCGATCAGACTAAAAAAAAATTTGGCCCATTTCAGGGAGTTTCGGTCGATGCAACCAAATTTTTTTTTCAAAACGTTGTGTCTATGCTGAGGTCCGCTTTGTTCAGTCTACATGCTCTATAAGTTGCAAGTCAATCTGAGACAAAAAAAATAAAAAAATAAAGGCCTGTTTTGTGCGTCAAGAATCGATGCAACCAACATTTTACATCATCATTGAGGTCCCCTTGTCCTTATCCACATGCTATATAAGTTTGAACCAATGGTGGGAAACAACGTTATTTGGCCCCTTTTTGGTCGGGCCAATATTTTGTTTTGATTTTCTTGTGCATTGCGATAACCTTGGGCATCAGGGATAAAAGTTTACAGGCGATCGAAAAAAAAGTCCGTTGGTTCATTTTCGGCAAGGGGGTGTGCCCCCGACATAGCCAAGGAACTTACGGAAGCAAGCTTCAAGCCGTTCGAAAAATAACTTAATTTTTGGGGAAACCAGTATTTCCATTATTATTTTTTTTTTTT
>JAQQPU010004108.1:14366-49358 GCA_029168905.1 Artemia sp. Kazakhstan ARC1039 | reverse complement strand
CTAGTTGCCCTTCAATCACTTTCGACTATTAAAAAGGGCCCTAGCCCTTTGAACTACCAATCGAATGAGCCTTTTTTGAAGTTTCTACGACAACGCCTTCTATAAAAACATTAAATGCCCCCAGGGCATAACTTAAAACCCTTGCTCCCAGGGTTGTGGAGGAGTGTCCTCCTCAAAAAGATTTTTCTACCTTTAAATCAACTACGCTGAACAAAATGGCTATCTAAAAATTTTGATTGGATGTGTTTGGGGGAATGATGGGTGTGGGAGGGGGCTAGTTTCCCTCCAATCGCTTTTGACTATGAAAAAGGGCACTAGCCACTCCAATTTCCAATCGAATGAGCCCTTTTCGAAGTTTCTACCACAACTCCTTCGATACGAAGTACCCGGGTAAGGAGAAGAAAAAAGAAAAAAAAAATAAATAAATAATACATTGTGCCCACATCGTTCTTTACTTAGGCAGCACCATCGCGCTGCCTATGAAAATGTGAACTAGAACTTTCAATTTTCAATCAAATTGATCCCTCTCCAAAGTTTATACGAGCCCCCCACCATAAGAACCATATACGCCCCCAGAGCGTAACTTACAACGCCTTTTGACTCATAAAAAGGGAACAAAAACTTTCAATTTTCATTCAAATGAGCCATCTCTGAAATTTATACGAGCATCCTTTCTATAAGAACCATATATGCACCGAGGGCATAGCTTACAACGCTTGCCTCCAGGCCCTTGGGGGTTCTATCGACACCGGAGTTTTTCTTATCTGAGCTTTGAACTATTTATAAAAAAATAGCCATCTCAAAATTTTTATCGGATGGGTTGTGGGAAAAAAAAGCATGTAGATGGGGGGGGGGAGCGCTAGTTGCCATCGGATTACGGTCCATTTTCTAGTTCTTTAAGCGAATCGGTAATAACTGATCATACGGTCAGCTATGTTCACTTCACCCATGTACTTATTGTAGTCGGCTACAGACCATGGGCAAGAGATTGTGATCTTTATCCCCTGCTTTTTGTCGCATCTTTCCACTGTTGTCTCTTCTTCTAATGCCTTGCAATTTGAGCCTAGTGTCACAATTCTTGAATCAAACCATTCGGTGATGGCTAGCTTCCGATTTTCTCGCACAAATGCAACGGTTGACCCTCTCCCTTTCTTCTTCATTTCTTTCTCTGGCTTCAGAGGTATGGTCTCTTTTCCAAATCTATTTCGCATGATTGTGCCAGTTACATTTATCTGAATTTCCCACAGAAGGTCGAGTAGTTTTGTTGAGTTGAAGAATCGATCAAAGTAGAGGCTAGATCTGGGTGGGAGAGTTTGAGATAGCCTGAGCACGATTCCAGCTGCGAGGCCATGGCATCGTATATTTTCAGGAAGCGTAGTGGCACCCTGATAAATCTCGAAGCCAAGTGTTAGGCCCTTTGGATTAGCCAAAACAAAGTTTTTGAGGCCGACAGGGTTTGGCTTATTGGGTACATACTGCCTTAATAACGTTTTCCCGTAAAATGGGATCATCTGCTCATCAATTGAACAATTTTCGTCCCTCGGGAAAGAGAGGCAAACGTTATGGAAACGGTCGATAGTTGACTGAACTCTCCACAACCGGTTGTTCTTCTTAATGTCGTCAGAAATTTCCCTATCTACAACAAATTTTAAATTGCTTCTTCGAGTGAAGAAACGGTTTTTTCCAATATTTTCTGATATCTGGTTTACACGGTACTGTGCCTTCCAGTACATTTAGATTTGAGGATATTTGAGATTACCCATCAATATTACAGCTCTAAAAAATGTCTTAAGTTCGTCACTAGTGACATTCAGGATCTTGTGGAATTTTTTTTGATAGGTTTAGCTTGTGGCATATGCCGTCTCATCGAAAAAAGACTGGGGGAAGTACTGTGTGAAAAACTCTTCTGGTTTACAAACAGAATGGTCAGTAAAGATAACTTCATCTCTTACTGAACCCAAGTGAATCTCCAACCTGGTGCTTTCCCTCTATTCCATCAATTTCGGTCATTTCATAGGTCCCTGCAGTATTCGAGCCCGCTCGGTTAGAGGTATATCCTCTTCAAAATCTGATTTAAGCTCTGATAATTCCTCATCGATGATACTTTCATCGCCTGGAGGGAAGACACTGTTAGGATCTTCATCTTCACTTGTATCTTCAAGTTCTATATCATAAGGTTTAAAGAGGTCATCATCACTTTCATCTGCAGAAAGGTCTTCGAAAGCACTAGCGTCAATGATTGCCAAGGCATCAGACAAGGTAACTATAAGAGAAAACGGGGTTCTCAACTTTTGAAGATGACCATAAGCGAAAGTAAAGAAAACATAAATAAGTAAAGAAAAATAGTTTAAAACATTTTTCATTCATAATATAGTTTCAAGTTCATTCGTTAAAATTTTTCATTGATCTTTAGAACCTCAATTCTGGAGAAAGATTAATTTTATGATCTCTACGGGGTTGGTAAAATAAGATATTTATTTAAAAAAAAAACACCACCACAAGCCCACAAAGCGCTGAATTCGGACTAAGGAGTCAAAATATCTTATGAAAACACCTAAACCGGCAAAAATGTAGAAACAACAACGAAAAAGAAAAATCAGAATGAACAATTATTAGTGAGTTAATAATTTTACTGTAAGAAGTCAATTAAAATTTGAAAAGACAATAACTGGTCAAACTAAACTTTAAAAAATGACATAAACACAAGTTAAAAAAAGTTAAAAGGGACTTTAAAAATAGAGGGGAGGGGGGTAAATTAAAGAAAAAAAAGAACGCTCAAAGGAAGAACGAGGTATAAATATATATAAAATTGAAAGGGACACTAAAAAGCTATGAATAATTTAACTATATAAAGTCAATTAAAAAGATAAGTGCTTGTGACCTAATATTAAAACCATAGAGAGTGAGGTGGTATATTGCCTGGCTCAAAAAAATCTTATTTTTGGTTCAAGTGTACCTATTTTTCCCAGCAGTTGCTTTCCGTTTTCCAAGTAATGATACCTTATTTGATTTTGGAATGGTGGAATGGTGTCTATTTCGATGATGTCGCTAAACCTTATTAGATCCAATGGACATCCCGGAAAACTGTCTATTTCCCTGCCAGAATTAAGCAGCTTCTACTGTTTTGGAACCACTCCCCTTCACGATATACTATTTTGACTATCTATTTTTTTTTACGTTGAATAGTTGCACCAAATTTCATCTATGGTAAAGAAAACACAATTAAAATAAAAATTTGTTCTTTTATGTCAGCTATTAACTTCAAAATACTTGATTGAGAACTGATGTATATGGGGGTGGACATTGAACTTTAGTCACCCACCAGTAGATGGCGTAATGGATATATGTGGCAAAATTCCTCCCAAATTAAAGTTGTAATCCTTCCAAGTAAGCTTATTTTTTTCCATGCTCCACCTTTCATTCACAGAAAGACTAGAAATTTTCTTACTTCTTGCCCTCCTGCTCTTTTTCGATTTCGAACTTTCCTCCATTTCTTTAATGCAAAAACAACTCTTCCTATAATAATAATAATAATAATAATGTATTATTAAAGCTTTTTAACAAGCTTTTTTTTTATACTAATAACAAGCTGAAAAAAAAAATCACAGATGGCAAACTAGATACGCTGATTTCAACTGTAGTACTTAGATAGCGTTCCAACTAACAACTAATAACTAATAACTATTGCGCTAAAAAATATTAACTGTAAGTCCACCCCGAAGGACAAGGGTTGTCAGGAGGATATATTGAACAGCCAAATAGTAAACTTGACATGTCACCGTGCTACAGCATTGCAAACCCAACTCCTACTCCTTTGTTTCATTGCTACTGATGTTCTGGCGGAGATGCAACTAAATTTAACAACTAACAGTAGTTTATCTATTCAAAACTATTCATTTTGATTAACTGACAATGGGGAAATTTAATGGAGTTGTAGCTCGTCCTGATTTCCTCATTTCTCGATGTCATTGATAACTGTTTATTGTTCTAACGGTGTGTTCATTCTTGATTGTGTTCTGTACTCTTCCACTTAGTTTGGTATCTATACAACACTAATTTAGCGTGCTAAAACGGATAAAAATATGATAAAAAATGAAACATTAGAATATAGCTTGAATAAGCTTTCATATATGCACATCAGCCGTGAGTCGAGGCAGAGTTTCGTCAAATTTCGAGCAGTTTTATAAAATAAATTACACACATTTGACTATGGGAAGCAAAACAAAGTTACCGTCTTTTGTATTTAATTCAGGGTTAAGACAGAATTAACTTTAGAGCTTTTTAAACTTAATCAATTACTCCCTTTTTTTAAAATAGCATTCTGATAAATAAGCCTAGCAGTACACGACTGCTAATAAATAAGGGACCATAATAGTAATCGACTGGGTTATTCGTAAAATATTTAAACCTTTTGTTGTTTACAACTGGTGCCCTTTCCCATCTAAGATCCAAAATAAGTCGCTACTAACGACCAGTTAAAATAGAATGATCACATTTTGGTGACAGATGCACCCAGGCTTATTTTCTCCTAATTTTTTTTTAACCCGTTGTATTTTACAAGAAAGATGGCATTCTATACTTCATCATTAGCATCACTCTGCAGAATCTGTTTTTGTAATTTATGGGAGTATTTTGTTGAAGAGTAATTTGGATATTATTAAAGATTACTGGTGGGTAATTTCTCATTAAACTGTGAAAAATATGGAGTATATATTGAATATTATTTTTTGAGACCCCCCCCCTGCTCTCAGTTTTGGGTAGCAAGGCTACTAGCTTCAGCCTGCATTAGGCTAGTGCTAGCCTAGGGCTTATTTAATTAATTAGGCCTATATGACAGAATGTTAGCTTACAGTGAAAACTAGGACACTATGCTGCCATAAGGGCTCTTATGAAGGAAACTGTTTTAGGTTGGGTGGCCATTCAATGAGCTTAGGTTGCCATTTAATGCCCCAATCCACTCTGGGCTACTTCCAAATATAGGCGTAATGCTCACTTCTAGGGTTAAGCCACCAGTACTTAGACAGTGCCTAGGCTAATCTCATACTAAATAGTTTAATCAATTTTTTTCCTAAAAATGAAGTAGCCTGTATAGGAAATTAATCAAAACTAGGCCTAGGCTAGCCTATTCTTAGACATAGGCTAGTTTAGGCTTAGAGATTTTTCAGCAAATTTTACCAAATCATATTATTGACTTATGAATAAAGTAAACATACCACTCAATGCCTTTTTGTTATACTCTTTCCAAATATAATAATCATTTTTGTCACAAATGAATTTTATGCCCACCCCTATTTATATCAATTCAGGGTATATATTTGCACATTAGGGGGGTGGGGGTAAAATTTATTTCTAATGTAAATGAGAGGTAAGATTAAACTTTCCTCCACCCCCCTAATGTGCAAATATATAGGCTACCATGAATTGGTATATATAGGGATGGGGGCTAAAATTCATTTCCAACAAAAATGATTATTATATTTGTAAAGAGCATAGAAAAGGCATCAAGTGGTATATTCACTTTATTTTTAAGTCAATAATGTGATTTGGTAAAAATTTACCAATTTTTATATATAAGACTAGGCCAGCCAGGTTAGGATTGGCTGACTATGACTGTGAAACACTTTGGTAATAGTAGCCCTATGGCATTCCCACTCTCCAGAAGGAAATTCTGTAAACTGATGGCCCGTAGAATATTCTAAAAAACTGTCTATAGCCTAATATCACCCCTTAAGGTTTGCCAGTAAACTTTTACCCTCCCACCACCTCTAATGGTCAAATATAGGCAAATAGCCTACCCTGAATTGTATGCACTCAGTAGGCTATGATTTGTCTTCAAATTGATCAAACAACAAACAAGTAATACAACAGCAAATTCAGCATATACAATTGGGTAATATTTTTTGTTATTCATATTGATAAAATAAAAGTTCAAAATAGGGATAAAATCCTTTCTATAGACAGTGTATAGAAATTAAAAAAAAATACCAGATATTTTGGTCACATATCCAGTGACTGTCATCAGTAGTAAAACTACTGTTAAAGTTTTACTACTGATGATGCTCACTTGATGCCTTTTTTATGCTCTTTTCAAATATAATAATCATTTTTGTCATAAATGAATTTTAAAAAAAGGCTAGAACTAAGTACCCAAAGAAGTAGTGTCAGCACTAACTCTAAACAGCTTCAAAAACCATCTTGACAAGCATCTACAGAAAGAAGTGTTTATTCATAATACATAACATACAAAAGTGACATGACTTTTGTGCACTAGGCGCACTATGAGCCAAGATTAGAGATTGCCATAACAGGATATGATATATTAGTATGAGGCACTGTTCTGGTAAGTTATAAGAAATGATACTGGCCTAGTAAGTATTTTAGTAGGCTTTAAAGTAGTTCTGAGAATTTTTTATTACCTTCTTCTAGGCAATAGGAATGCATCACTAATACCAAACTTTTTTTTGAATATTAAGCATAAATAAGTTGTTCTATATACTCTATCCATTTTAGCTCACTGGGTAGGCTACTTCCATATTAGCCTGTACACACTCAAGAAGCTTGCTGAATGTTAGATCTAAGAAAACCAGTTTCAAAGCCATGAAGACAAATGATAGGTGACAGAACACATTGAACTTGTATAATTTGGGCTATAAATCTGCACAATAGGAGTAGGGGTAAGGTTATTTCATTAAAATTAACCTCACTTCATTTCTTGAATGTGTACTGGCTAATACAGAAGTACTGCTGGTAAATTTCTTGGTGGCACTATAATTCAGCTAGGATGAAAGTGAAAACTGCTGGTAAATTTCTAGGTGGCACTATAATTCAGCTAGGATGAAAGTGAAAACATCATTTGATGTCTTTTTTGTATGCTCTTTCATAATACAATAATTGCTTCTGTTGCAAATTGCATATTGAGCCCTTAAAAGGGCCCAGAAGCTTTTTCATTTTTGTAACCGCACAAAGCAGTTGTAACCTAATCTACAAAATACTTGATTTCCAACATTTCAAGTTCTTCAAATACCATCAACAAAAATAATCCTGAATTTTGCCATCAGTGATTCAGGATATATTCCAATTCATAGTATATATTTGCACATTAGGGGAATGGGTTGGGGTGTTTAAAGTTCATGGTAAATTTGTAGTATAATAATTTAGCTAGGATGAAAGTAAAACCATCATTTGATGGTTTTATATGCTCTTTTTTAATTCATATAATGGAATACCTTTGACCCCTTTATGGGCTCAAGATGCAATTTGCAACAGAAGCAATTATTTCATTAAGAAAGAGCATAAAAAAGCATCAAATGATGTTTTCACTTTTATCCTAGCTAATTTATAGTGCCACCTAGAAATTTACCACATACTGTATTATCCATTTAGCTTATTGTATTAGCTTACAATTAGGGCTATTGAGAAGGAAACATGTTAAGAAAATCATTCTTACCTCTTAACATACAAAAAATTGTAGTCAATGCATTTAGAAGTTTTTTCTACAGTACTTTACCCCACCCCCCTATTGTGCAAATATATAGTCCTAATTATATATTTCCAATGTATCACTCTTGTTTTTCAACATGTGTACCTATAAATTGAGCCAACACTGGTGAAATTAAGAAACAGAGATACATATGGGAAAAATATAATTTGGGGTATATATTTTCTCATCTAGATTATCACTAGACCTTTAAAAATGCACCTTGTGTTTTTTTTTACAGTATACCTAAAATAAAAATGTACTATTCAATGTTTTGAATGGTACACAAATCTTCAAGAGGCACTCTATCTTCAGATGAACAAGTCTTCAGAACTTGGTGCTAAGCTCACTGTCATCATTCCAGATGTGTTTGTTTGTAATCATTAACTGTAATTTAATATGTTGTTGTTGTTAACCTTGCCATTAGTTCAAGAAGCAGAATTAAGAAGTTTGAGATAGCATAAAGAAGGATGTAAAGCAATATTCAATTTTGAAGTTAAATGAAGGGGTAAGGAGTAAAAGACAGATGCATTTGGAATAGATGAAGATTATCTTGATGATAACATTTCTGGTTCTGATTGTTTGCCAAAGTGGGCTACTTCACATTAGCCAATATTGAAGGCAAGAAGCCATGTATCAGGCCAATTCCCAGGACTGTCATGGTCAATTTATATAGACTGCAGATTAGGGGCTGTTGCAGTCTTACCCACTAGTTTTGAACAGTTTGAATAAAATGATAGAAGTTGAAGAGGTTAGGACCAAGGATAGTAGCCTCAGGGACATGACTAGGCAATTATAGAAGAACAGAAGTGGACAATGGCACCAGAATAAAAAACTTTCATAACTTATATTCTTTCTGACAGGAAAGTCTATATCTACTGTGCAACAGGGTTACCAACAGCTGGCTTTTATTTTAGTGATCATGAATTTATGTTAAACCCTTTCCAAGGGTCTTTAGAGGTCTAGAAGGATCTTACTAAAATAAAATATTTTGCCTACTGGTGAAGTGATGTGGTGATATTACCTTAAGTTGAACAATGAGGTAATGTGGTGTTGAACCTCCTATAGAGAATCTTACTGGGGTGTGACTTCATCAAGGTTTGGCAGCACCCTAGGTTACCATCCATTGTGCATTTGTCTAGTCACAATCAACACAATTCTTGAATAAATTTGTAGTCTTGCATTAAACTATGGCATCTGAGAGACTATTCCACACTGGCGTGGAGCATTGCACATGTTACTGACTTCTGGGGCCTTGCAGTTTATGGCTTTGTCCCCTGGTGGCACTGAGAAGGATGGAGAGAGAACTTAGGTTTGTGTATTCAAGTAACTTGCAGATCATTGCTATACATTACAATTACCAGTGAGATAAGGCAATGATAACCTCCTGTAGATTTCTTGCTGGAGTGGTGTGGGTGAGTCTGAATGCTGCCTTGACTGTCTTTTCTGTTAACCTGTCCCACAGGGATACTGCTCTAACACTAAAACAGTTGTTCTGCTCTCTTCTTTCAGACCAGGGAAGATGGACCTTTTTGATTTGTCCTCTAGTGCAGCTCAGGAGAGGAGGGGTAAGTGCTTGTTTCAATGCCTCAGAGTTCAGCAGCTTCTGAGTTGTTATTACATCACCTCTCTTTTGTCTGTATGTCAGGGTAGCAACTTCAAGACTTGTAGATATTGCTAATATGGAGCATAATGCATGGTTGGGACAAATTTTGTTGTCTTTTTCTGTACATTCTCTATGGCTTTTTCAATGCTGGCTGGAATTTATGCATCCATTTTGTATTGTGGGGATGCTACTCTCATTTCAAACTCAAGGTGAGGGCAGACATGGGCTGTATACAGTTTCTTTACCACACATAGTTTCCTTGTGATAAATTTGTGCTTAATAAGTCCAAGGGCATGGGTGACTTTAGCAACCTGTGTTTGTGTTTGGCTATGACATTTCAATTCATAGCCAAACTCAAAAGCAGAAATCCTTAAAGTGCTCCAAGCTGCAGTTTAAGGTAATTATCAATATTGACTCCTAGGTCCTTCTTGTCACTAACTGCTTCTAGTTGTTCAAATTTCATAAAATAAATTTGCCAAGGGTTGTTATGTCCAAGTTGCAAAATATTGCATTTTGAACTATTAAATTGTATGGTCCAAGTGGTGATCCATGATTCCAGACAGTCCAAATATTGTTGTAGGTGAAAAATAGAACATATAAAGTAAGTGGGTTTTTCAGGTTATTTGTGCAAATGTTAGTTATGTCATAGTGTGCAAGATTTACTGGTAAGCTTTGAAACTTACTCTTACCAAATAAGTTACTGGTAAGTTTGGTGAGTTACCACATAAGTGGTAAGGTTCAAATACTCATGAATTTAAAAGAAAATATTCCCTCTTCTCTGACAGATTAATAAGACAAAATATTGTTTTTGCATCATTTTTTTTGTTTAGTTCCTACTTTGTTTACATGGAGGAAAAAATTGCACTTTTGGCTCAAGATGATTCTTTATAAGAGATAAGCTAGAGCTGTTGGAGCTGCTGCCCCTCCTCCTCATCTGGTGCATCTTCAAATGCAGTGTCTGTCAGATCATTTTCCACCAGACCATCTCCATTCTCATGTGGCATTTCCTACTTTGTTTACATGGAGGAAAAAATTGCACTTTTGGCTCAAGATGATTCTTTATAAGAGATAAGCTAGAGCTGTTGGAGCTGCTGCTCCTCTTCCTCATCTGGTGCATCTTCAAATGCTATGTCTGTCAGATCATCTTCCACGTGACCATTTCCGTTCTCATGTGGCAGTGAACTATTAATAGAAGGACATGATGGCAGCATGAACATCCCTTCATGTTGATTTCCAGGCATTTTTGAAGCTGCATGGCAATGCTCATTTTATTGCTATTGAGTGACTGACAGAATATTAGAATTTTGTTTGCTGTTTGATTCTTGATTTGGTTTCTTTGGTGGATCTGTACAAGTCCGTAGCCTGACAGGTGTCTGTTGCAGGAGGCTACAATAACACAAATTTTTGAAATTTTTACAGCCACTCCTGTAAGCACCAACTTTGCAAAAAAAAAACAAAAAACAACCCACCAATAAGCTGCCAATTTGACAGTTTTTCCAGTATCAAAGTACAACGATTTGGAAAATTGGCCACTTCCAGAGATGTTGCTACAGAGTTCTGTGTTCAAGGCCCCAGGTCTTTTGTTAAATGAATCACCATCCTTCCAAATTTGGTAGGAAAATTTAGCAAGCTCATTGATTCAACTTACTGCATCTGTAAACTCATACTCTGTGAGTGAGTTTGCACCAAAAAGCAGATCAAGTGGAGTAGCTGCAGCCAGGGCAGGATCATATGCAAATATCCTCCTATTTCCTAGGTACTTTTGGTTTTTCCTTTCCTTGGCCTTTTAGACTGGCAAAGATGGTACAGTCTCCTGGAAATGCTGCTGTAGCAAATTGAAGTACAGAATGACACATCAAGCAAGGTGAAATTGGCTTCAAAAATGTCAGACAGGCTGTTAATTGATCCAGTTTCACATCACCCAAAAGCACTTTCCTGAATATCCTTATTTATATCACACCTTCTATTGATTGACATAGACTGTAAAGGTTTCCATGCCTCTTTTGTGAAACTCATAGATTGGTAGATAGATCCCCAGTGACTTTTAATAGGTAGTTCTGAGCTGATAGTTTTATGAAGAAGTTCAATCTGTTTTTTGTTAAGGACAACTTCAGCCATGTGATGAGACCTGACAAATGTGATGACCCTAAAGATATTATTGACACACTGGTCTAAGCTTTTCATAGTATCTTGGACAAGTAGACTAAAAACGTTAGGGATGCACCCAATGGTTTGAAGATAGGGATATTTTGCTTCAATAACAAGCTAGCAAGTTTATTTACACTTGAATTATCAGGGCAAATGGCATCAATTCCTATCATTGCATTCCTGTCTCTAGTCATAGCAGGGCACCAAACTTTAGCAACTCATCAGCTACAAACTGTGCAGTGTGCTGCTTGTTGTGAGTTTCTACTGATTCAAGGAAGATAACTTTGTCAGTGACAGGGAAATAGTTAACAATGAGTTCCTGTCTAATATTTGTCCATCCATCAGAACAAAGAGTTTTGGCTGTTTTGCAGTTCTGAATTTCTGGATTAATTTCAGGCATGCTTTCAGCACATCATTCATACAGATACTTGATTCATACTTTCTGATCCAAAATTCCCTTCAGAGCTGGATTTGTAGCTCTTATTGCCTCTGCAATATATTCATTTTTAACCACAGCAAATGGTATATTGCATGCATAAAATGCATGAGTATTTTATATTTCAACAAGAAGACAAAACATTGGCAAAAGCCTGCACAAGTATCCATTTGAAAACCAAAATTCCAAAGGAAAGATTCAATTTGATTTTGTGGAAATCTCCTTATAACAACACTTCATTCAGAAATAATTAAGAATCTAGTGGGATGATGGGAAAGATTTATGTTTGGGCACTAGTTGCTGCTGTGTCACCATTGCTATGCTAGATTAGAAAAGATTGGATGGGGGTATTTTTATTAATAGGCCTTAGGGTGAATTGGGGAAAGTCTGACACCTTAACATGTTTTTTTTTGTTAAATTGACTTTCAAGATTTTTTTTTATGAGTATCTCATATCATCTTCTATCAACCTTTCTTTTTACAGCAGTTTCCCATATTATTCACTTTCTGATTTTCCCATATACTGTGCTTGTAACCCATCACCAGGTCTCAAAGTTGGTGCAGTCTGCTATGTTGGACTTACCCCAGCTTTGGGGGGAGTGCAACATATCCTACTAGCTTTTTTCAACAATATGTCAAAAATAATATGACTTCACCATCTTAAAGGGCATCAAGGAATCACTATAAGCCCATAAGCAAACAATTTTTATGTCAAAATGACTGGCATCAAAAGGCCAGACCATACTTTTTTCTGCTGCTGTGGGGTAACTCTGACAGTGTTGGACTTACCCAACATATAAATGTTACAAGTATCATAGCTGAGGTGCACAAATCACTGAATGTAAGTGATTGCTTGTATTTTAAAAAAGAAAACATATCACACAAATTATGGTTTGACTTCAGATACAAAAAGTTACTCATATATGTTGTAGCTTACATGTATGGGCATAAAACAAAGATCTACTGACGCTTGCCAGTAACTGCCTTGTACAATACAATAACCTGACGGATTTGGGGTATTTCAAATGGTCCAGTTCCCACTGTTTACTGGTCCTGCAAAAATGTATTTGTCATCCACAGTATCAATATTATCTTTCTTTGGCCAATTGAAAGAGTAGGTGGCAAGAATCAAGCAGTGAAGAAACTTGAGCTTAACTTTTCCCTTGTCAAGAAAGTCTAGAACCCTTCCTATGTACCAGCCTTGTTCATCATTCCTGGCATCATATCTAACTGCATACTACTCATTTAGCTTGGGAACAATCTTTTGCTTACTGGGTGTCTCCTTGTCATCACTGTCACTTTCTTGAATAGTATTTTGAATACTCTGATCATCCTCATCAGAGCCAAGTTCAAGGCTGATGTCTGATTCACTATCACCCATATCTCTATTGGCTTCCCTCTTATAAAGAATTTTTTTTTCAATTTTATACCCTTCCCATCTGAACTTTTCTTCTTCCCTTTGCCTTTTGCTTTCAGATTTTCTTCCCTCTTAAGCACCTCTAGATGTTCTTTTGATGTTATCACTTATGTCTCTCTTGCAATTTTCTTCCGTTTTTCTATTCCTGAAACTGATGGTAGGCTGGGCTGCTTGATTGAGTCAAGAAGAATCTCTTCAAAAGTTTTCAATTGGTTGCCAAGCAACTTCCTTGGACTAAAGGTAACAGAAAAGATAATTTTATCTAGTTCAGTGTTGATGGTGGTTGTGACTTTAGATGTGCCTGAATTTTCCTCTTGTTCCTTTTTCATTTGTGCATAGCATCTCAACTTGGTAGGTTCAAACTTGGTCTGGTCAATTATGGATGGGTTTACTCTCATTGGAACACTCAGATCAAAGATTCCAGTTGCGTTGAACAACTTTTCGATCAGACTAGGAGTGAGATAGGTATCCCATACCTTTGATAAGAGACATACAAAATCCTTCTTTGACAGAATGTTGCCAGGGTGCTCCCTCTGCCATTTCGAGAGATTCTGATCATAAGAAACTTTCATTGAGGTTGAAGCATGTGGGATGCATGTGGAGGTAGCTTGAGAATTGTCACGTTATTTTCGTTTGCAAGTTTTGCAAGAGAAAGATGTGAGCCATGTCCATCTAAGATGAGAAGTGCCTTTCCCTTTACATGAGGAAGAAACTGGAATTCAAACCAGTTCATAAAGAGATCAGACGTCATCCACCCTTTATTGGTAGATGAGTAAGATGCATCAGGGTAAGCTCCATCTACAGGCAGTGGCGTATCCAGGATTTTGTTTTGGGGGGGGGAGGGTCCGTCAGTCTACCTTTTTATAGCAGTCATGTGAGCAAGAAAATTATCTATCATAGTGCAAGATGTAAAGAAATTAAAAGTACACACTTGTCATGAGTATTTCTAGTTGTATACTTTTTTTGTTTGAGAATGGATGACAATATTTTGCCAACAAAGTCAGAATTAAAAAAAAAGTTAGAAGCAGTGAGAGTTTCTATTCTGGGTGAGTAGTTGTTTTGGAACTGCCACGAAGCAGCAGAATTTAGAAAATATAAAATAAAGAAGTGCATTATTCCTTATATTTGCCTATGGGACCCTTGTTTTAGAGAACCAAATAAATAAAAAATAATATTATATCAAAGACAATTGCCCAGAATTTGGTTTCGGAGGTGTGGGGCCTCAGTCTACCTATTATAACAGCCATGAAAGCAAGAAATGTATTGATATTAACATTGTTTACAGAGGATAAAGCACAATTAAAATTTAAAAAACAGAATCAACTGCACTTAGAGAAACGAGCAACGAAAGACGACCTAACCTCTCACAGTAATAGCCGCCAGTCTTTTTTGGCTGCAAATTGATCAAAAACTTGGTCATCAATGACCTGGATATTGTGGTTCAGGATCATATGAGCTAGTCCGTTCAGACGCTCCTTGCCCGTGGAGCTCCACAGATAGGTTTTTAATTGCTTAAGACAGCTAAAGCTCCTCTCAGCAGAAGCAGTAGTCACTGGTAATGTCTGAAAAATTGTCAAAAGCCTTTGATTGCATGGGGAAAATCTTGCATTGCATGACGCAAGAGTCGAAGCAACAGTTGATGGTTTCTCAGACTTTCCGAGCCACTTCTGTTTCCAAAGGACTAACTCACATTTGAGCGCACGTCTACCCCTGTGAAATCCCTCGTAAACAGCAACAGTGTTCACAAATTCATTAATATTTAATGACTTGTTGCTAGCTGGCAAAAGCCTTCCGATTTTGAAAGATGCCTCCTGATGGTGCAAAAATCTTTGATCAAGTTCTTCAATAAGTGAAGCAAAGTAAGGTCCAAACAATGACTCGCAATAAAAAACCTTGATGGACTCATTATTGTTGATGGAAGTTTGGCGGATAGACCTTGGAACAGCCAGAGCCACATTTACCTCTTGTGCAAGCTCATAGGCTTTCTGAAAAATTTTCAAAATCATTTTGTTTTGACTGCAGTAAAGTATCAGAACATTGCTTAATATGCCGACAGCACTCAACTAAGTCTAAATCTTTGGCTTGCAGTGCCTTAGAGACAGAGAGCATTATGGCACTAACAAACTCTAGCATAGCCAATGTGAACATAAAACTAAATTTGGTTGCTGCTGAAACCAACGCATTTGCTTTTGAAATAACTTCCGTATTGCACCATATGCTACCAACTATTTCCTCAAGTACGGAAATAATCGCACAATACAAAGACATAAAAACTAAAATGCAATTGTGATGCTCCACCCATCTCATTTTGCACAACTTCACAAGCTTTCTCACGGGACTATCAGGACAAATGACAGCAACCGTTTCTACAAACATATTCGTTCTTTTTGGTGAAGATGATAAAAATGATATAATTTGCTGTAGTAGCAAAGGTTGACCTAACAAGTCCTACCCTACTAGTTTTACATAAAGCCAAATTTAAGCTGTGCAATGCACAGTGGGTGTAGATCACATGCGGATATTTTTTCCTAATTTCTGCCTGTGAACCAGAATAGCAGCCTGACATGTTGCTGGCCCCATCAAAACCAACCCCCACAAATTTCTCCATTTTTAAGCCAAACGCAATGCATTGGCTGATGATTTGCTCTGCTACTGCAGAGCCGGTGAGATTTCCGCAAATAGAAAACCCAAGAAACTGCTCTTCAAGTAAAGCACGAGTTTCATTGTAGTATCTGACTACAAGAACTAACTGTTCCTTATTGGAAATGTCTGTAGTCTCGTCGGCAAGGATTGAAAATGCTAGTGAACTATTTACATCACTCACAATGCTTGGCACAATAATGGACGCAGCACAATCAAACAGGTTGTTTTGAATGATGGGAGATATATACTGTGCAGTTTTTGCGCCATTTTCGAAGTGTTCTTTTAGACATTGGTCTCCACTCCACCATTAAACGCAAAACACCACGAAAAATGCCTTCATTTACGTTAGTTTCGTTGCATAGTTTACTCTCCTCTCTGTGTCCTCGCAGAGGTAACTCATGCCGCCCGCAAAAAAGGACCATGTGCAGAATTGGTGTTAGAATTTTGCGATTTTTCTGTTTTATTTTAGCCTCTGCACTCGATATAGCAGACACAATAGTCGTAATTCGTTTTTCATAAACGGAGACAGAGCTTGCAGCGTTAATCATTGAATCAAGTTGGTAACAACAGTTCTGATGCACCTGCATGTCTGAAAGGAAATGCTTGAGTCCTGTGTATGGTTTTGAGACTAGAGAGCCTTGAACCTGATGGCTACCCTTCCCAGCAGCTTGACAAGCAAATAATATGCATTTTGCACAAAAGACACCCATGCACAATCGACTGAAGACCAACCATTCTGGGAAAGTTTGTAACCAAGAGTACTGAAAGGATCCAACTTTCGTTTTTCCTTTTTTGATAAATGCTTTTGAATGAAATGGAAAAATCTTGTTCAGCTTGAAGTGACTTGTTGAAAGACTGTATTTTTCTTCATCTGAAAGGTTTTTGAGTTGATCTGGTTTTCTGGCATACAAGCTGATATCATGTCAGAGAGTTTGAAAAGACGTTCGAGCCCAAGCTGATTGAATCGACAAATGAGAAGCACTAGGGAATGCATATTTATCTCTAGGCAATGGTAAAGGTGTGTGGTAATAAAATTCTCGTTCAAAGCATAATGTCCACTTTTTAGGACCCATGATCTCCAATGTCAAATGCAGTAAACAACACGACCAAGTAAAGATAACCTCTCAAGAGGAGAAAGTTTGCCATCGTAAAAAACGCCGGCAAAAGGGACACCTGCAATGGTCAGTTATTAGCCCCTTGGTTGGAGCATCATGTAGTGTGACCTTAACAGTAAAGTACCAAGAAAATGCTCTCTACCCGACTGTTCCAAGGCTTCAAAGATTGCCCTTGAATTGTTAGATAACTCATTTTATTACTTATCTCGCTGTTCCTGGACAAACATCAATTTTGGCAATTAAATCATAATCAGAACATTTTTTCTCCCAATTTTATGGTCGCAAAAACTTGTTTTCCTTGTAAAACTCGTAAAAACTGAAAATAATTAACTTTTGTTAATTAAATTATTTGCGTACATGACTTGTTTGGTAGGTTAAAGTTTGTCCAACCCCCCCCCCCCCTCAAAAGTATTGAATTTTAGAGACACGGCTCAAAATTCTGGAACAGCTCTAAATGATCAATTCACATGGTAAAATTACCGTTTTTGCGGGATTCTACTTATTGTTTCTGGAAATACGGGAATATGAAGGTATTCCAACATTAACCATGCTCATAGTTACACAAGAAATAGAATATAAAATGAATGAACTATAAATCACAACAGCAGCAACTTTATAAGAAATTTAAAATAAATTTTCTTGTGAAATATTATCGTATTTAATCAGCAGTTGTACTGAACCAATCCTGCTCAATTCATCCTCAGGGCTATACTGTGGTGTTTCTCCTCCCAATAGTATAGTGCAGACGGTTTGATATCATTCTATTATCCCTTCTTGTTTTAGTTTTGTTTTTGTTTAAAGCTTTTTCCAATAGACAATGATTAGAAGTCCCCCAAGATCCCACCTCAAATGCCAGTGAAAGTGATACCCATCTTGGCTGGTCAAGCACACTATCTCAAAGTTCAAATGATAGCTCCAATTCTGAGAATAGGACAATGATAAGTGTAGGGGCTAATGTCACCATAAATGATGATAATGGGTTTCAAGAGGTCCTTTCTAGAACTCTAAAAAAAGGAAAAAATCTCCCCAATCAAAAGCATTTCCCCTCTCCCTGCCCAAGATCCTCCCTCCAAAAACTTAGGAATTTACCTTAAAATTACTCCTACTGCCCCCTTTGAAATAAAAAAGATTACTGCAATAAGAGTTGCAATTTTCAAATTGATAAAATCAATATTCTCTCTTAATATTAACCATGATGGATCTCTGCTAATAGCTGTCCAAGATCAGAAATCAGCAGACACAATAATTAACCTAAAATCCCTTCTGAATACCCCAATTAATGCATCTAAATGGAACCCAAAACAATCCCCAACAAAAATTGTAGTTTATAATTTTCCCCCAGAGATATCCATTCAGGAGTTAAAAGAAGGGCTCTCAGATAGGGCTGGCAACATAATCCCAGTTGAAGATGTTACCCAACTTGGCAAACCTAACTCTAATGGCCTAAAAACTAGTAGATCCTTCTTATTCACACTGGAGGAAGAAATTAGTATCCCAGAAAAGTTATTCCTATTTGGGCAAATCAAACCACACAAGGAATACAAACTTAAGCCTATCCAGTGTCAGAAGTGTCTCAAACTGGGACACACAACAAACAAATGCAATGAAATTCTCCTAGAGTGTAGTAATTGTAAAGCATACCATCCTAAAGAGTTGACAACTTGCAACAACACTCAGACTACATGTATCAATTGCAAAGGCCCACATGAATCTAAAAGTAAATCACTATGCCCTGCATATAAGAAAAGAGTTCTAACACTCCAAATAGTAACAGAGAAGGCCATCCCATACCCCTTTGTAGCAATGGAAGCAAATGCTGCCCAACAATACCAAATAAAGCCCGTAATGAAACCAACCAAAACCCCCAAGTCAAACGCCCCCAATGCATCCCGTACCCCGTATAAAACACCATCTTCTAAGCCCCCTAGCTCACATCCCTATAAGATGGATTCACCAAGTCAACAAGCCTCCTTGTCCGGTGAGATGAGGTCCGTCTGGCCCCCCCCCCTTCCAAGAAGAAACAAACCAGAAACACTACCAGGAATTATTTCCTTAACTGACAAACAGGATGCACAAACAAACATGCAATCCCCAAATATATGCTTATTCATTCTAAACAGTAATGCAGTTCAGGCCATGAACATACATCAACTACAGAAAACAAAAATCATTGCAGAATTGGCAAAAATCTACATCCCCAATGATATGCTCATTCACGCAAAAAAAAGATCTTGCTTCCAGGAAACTCATTTAACCCAAAATCAACAAACTAAGTCTCTGGGATATACTATCCTGAGAAAGGATAGATCATCAAAGAGAAAAGGAGGTGGTGTACCTCTATTAGTTAAAAATAATATAAAATTCTGTGGCATCAATTTTCCAGATTTTGCTAATGATGTTGATGCAATTGGTATCAGTGTTTGGCTGAATAATATAAAAACCTACATAATAAGCTTTTATAACCCTAATGGCCAAACTACAGATGCCATGGATTTCTGTAATTATATAAAGAATTCTACTATGTTAAAAAATATCATTATTTGTGGAGATTTCAATGCCCACAGCCTTTTGTGGGGGAATAAACCAGCAAATAAAGCTGGTAAATTGATTGAGTATATGACTTCAAATAATAATGAATTAGCTGTTGCTGCCCCTCCAAACCTGAATACTTATTTCAACCCCAAAAGTGGCAGATTCTCCACAATTGACCTACAAATTGTGTCATTAAATATTTTGAATAAAATTTATATAAATAAAATTGATAGTCTATGTACTGGCCACTTTGCTATAGTGTGCTCCCTAAATGAACCTGCTGAAACTCTGCCACATACCTCCAAATATATCAACACTAAAGCAAATTGGTCTATGTTCCAAAATAAGCTAAATGATGAAATCACAAGTTTCACCCAAAATTCATACATTTCAAACACAACAGTTGACACACATGCTGAAGTATTGACATCTTTACTAATAAATACAGCTAATCATGCTATCCCCAGGACAACACCTAAGAAAACCTACCCTAAACACATTCCTAAAGTATGGTGGACAAATGATTGCCAAAATAAATGGAGAATAAAAAAGGCAGCTAGGACAGAATTCATGAAAAAACCATCACCTACTAAATATTTAAAAAAATACAAGCAGAATCTAATCTAAAAAGGACTATAATAGATGCTAAATATAATTACTGGAATAATTTTGCAAATAATCTCTCCAGAGAAACACATGAGCCAATTATGCATAAAGTCATAAGCCACATCTGTGGGAAAAAGATTTCCCCCAACCCACTCCTGTATGAGCTTATATATAATAATACCCATTATGACAATGATAATGAAAAAGCTAAGCTATTTGCAACTCTTTTTGTTAATAAGCTAACATCAAATAATCGAAGCAAAATGTCCCCAATTCCTATGAACCCAAGTTACCAACCACGCCCAGGATCCGAGTATATAAGTAGTTCATTTTCAATCCAGGAAATGAATAATGCAATACATCATATTAGGACCAAAACTAGCGGCAGCTATGACAATATACACCCTACATGGATAAAGAATCTCACCCCTTCATACAAACAAGAACTGCTAAATTGTTATCATGCTTGGGCATCTTTTATGTTCCCCAATATATGGAAATGTTCGTCCCTCCTACCAATCCTAAAGAAAAATAAACCCAAAGAGAATCCTGAGTCCTATAGGCCCATAATGATTACTCCTGTGATGGGGAAAATAATGGAGAAAATGATCCATCACAGACTCCTCTGGTTTGTTGAAAAAAACAATATGATCCCTCACACTCAAACTGGATTCAGGAAACCACTCCTCAACAGATGCTTTCATTTTGCTAACAAATGCAATAAATGAATCATTCTAAAAAAATAATGTCCTAGTTGCAGCTTTCCTAGATTTTGAAGGGGCATATGACAAAGTGAACCACCAAATTCTTTTAAACAAACTTGCAAACCTTGGACTACCCCCTAAGGTAGTATCTTATAAAATCCTTCATAGAAGTGCGAAGTTTCATTGTTTGTGTTGGTTCAGCCTTTTCACCCCATAAAACAACAACCAAAGGCCTACCTCAGGGAGCAGTCCTCAGTTGCCTCCGGTTTGCCCTATATCTCTGGGACATGAACCTACCCCACACGAATCTACAATATGCTGACGATCTGGTGCTATTCAACAACTATCTCAACACCTTTGAGATAGCACAGTCAAATCTGCAAAAGTCACTTTTCCAATTGGAAAAATTCTCTCAACATTCAGATTTACCCATTGCACCTACCAAGTCAAAAATAATCCAATTTCACCGGAAGCAAAACCATGTTAATGCAAAACTAACACTAAATAAAACAACTATTCCAGAAGATAATCATATTAATTATCTAGGTCTCATGCTTGACCAAAAACTTAATTTCCACCTCCACATTTCAAACAAAATAAAAAAATGCTATAGAAAAACAAATATACTAAAAAGACTTCTTTCCACACCCTGGGGCTGTAAGGAGAAAACCTTACTCCAGTTTTATCAATCACATATAAGACCCCATATTGACTATGGGCTCATCGTATTTGGTGCATGTGCAAAGACCCAGATGCAAAGAATTGAAACAACACAAAATGATATAATATACCTCATATTTGGTCTTAGGAAACCCACAAGCACCAAGTTTCTGCTTATGGAGAGTGGATTAACAACAATAAGGGAGAGACGTAGCTTTCTCTTGACAAAACATCTTACAAAAATTGAATCAAATAGCTCACACACCCTACATAATTGGTTAAGAAATCCAGCCATGCATTGCAGATGAGTATGCCAACATTCAAACGAAGTTCCTCATACCAGCAAAGTCTATTGCACCCACTTTCCCCCAATCCCCTCTGTGGAATTGGTCAAGTCCCATAATAAATACCGATTTCTCAAAGTGGACTAAAGATTTAACCCCCATCGCTTTTATCCAGAAAAAATTTGCTGAACTTAATACAATTACCTATAAAAATCACTTTCAAATATTTGTTGATGGGTCAAAAATGAATGAGAAGGTAGCAAGTGGTGCTTTCCTACCTCACCTGAAAATTGCAATGGGCAAGAGATTATATAATAATTTATCTATAATGTCTGCTGAGTTAAATGCCATAATCATGGCATTAGAACACATTAAGGAAAACCAACCTTTGATTGCAAATTCAAATAATATTATTGTATATTCAGACTCTTTATCCAGCCTTGAGTTGCTGGCCTCTGCTCCTCAGTATAAGTTGGACATTGACACTTATCATTGTCTCAGTATTATAGATAATCTTGCTTCAAGTGGCATAAAAACTTATTTTCAGTATATTCCTAGCCACTCTGGCATAAGTGGTAATCATCAGGTTGATGAAATAGCAAAAAATGCTATAAATATTGACCAGCCAAGTGGGAGACCAATCCCGATTAGAGATATTTACCGATGGAGGCTATCAGATATTAATTTTAATAAGATTAATCCTATCCTTTCCCCCTTTCCCAATAAGTATCTCTAAAATTTATCATAGAATTCGTTCTGGAACAAATGGACTAAATTTTCTTGCATTCCCGTATAAGTTTTCTAATTCAAGTGGTTCAATTCTCCTGTCCCCTCTTTGCAGGCATTGTAATATGAATAATGAAACAATTGACCATTGCCTATTTGAATGTAATATGCTGATGTCTGCACAACATACCCTGCTTTGCAAACTGTTAAAATGCTTCAAACACCACAAAATCTCACTATCAGCCAAGAGCCTAGCCAACTATATCTGCACACAGAGCATAGAAATCGACATCTATCAACTCATAATTGAACTCCTAGAGTCGAAAGATCTACTGAAAGATATCTGAAAATATCCAATAATCATGAGGCAATCAAGCCAGTAGCTCTGTAGCCCACAGAGTGAAGCAAAAGGAAAAGGGCTAAATAGTATCACTGAAAAGCCCACCCGCTGTTAAATAGAAGAATCCCATTTTGGGCTCTAGAAAAAGATTAATTTTCAAAAAAGTTTGATCCCACCCAAATAATGATCATTTTTACTGTTTCCTTTAATTGATCATAGCTAAGAAAAATTCTTATGAGAAGATTTCCAAATTTAGATTTGGTTGTCTTCAATCTAAATTGGGAATTGCATTTAATTACAAGTGACACATGTGTGCTTCAAAACCCACTAAATACAAACTATTGTCAGAATAGTATAAAAACTCCTTACCGTCATTGCTGGTTTTTGCAAGCTTTAAGAAATGTTTAATGCTGGGCTGGCGTCACTTCATTTTCTTTCTTTCCTCTCACGCGACCTTTCTGTTTCAATGCTTAGCTTACACTGGAATTATAGCACCGTTTGAATGAACTATCGCCTCTTAGTCTGATTCCTTATCGCAATTCCTTCATCACAGAGAAGCTAGTGCTTATAGATCCTTGGGTTAAACAGTGAGAAAAATTTCTTGACATCTTGTTTGATTACAGGAGGCGATTGCACGTTTGATGATAAAATAATGATATAAGCTTGCCGGAGAAATGGATAGCCATTTAACAAGAAATGAAAAAAGGAACAGGTGTTGCAAATAACTTAAAAGCGTGAATATTTCGGAACTTACTATATTGGCACTTAAAAAAAAGAAGAAAAGAAATTTCGGGGGATATGCTACTGTCTACAGGTATCCATAAGGTCCAGGTATTCTTTGCAGAGAAAACTATTAAAGGTGGGAGTTTTTCTCCGTTTGCACTGATACAAGCCAAGACAGTTGTATTTTCACGTCCGTTACCACCTGTTCAAAGAGTTGCTGGTGAGCCTTTGGCTCCAGCCAGGATCCCTGCAGAAAGGTTGCCAGGTTGCCAGGATACCTGCAGAAAGATGTCTCGTCCAAATTAAACCAGCACTGGGGCTTGTCAAGAATATCCATCACCATGGCAGTTTCATACAACAGCTCATAAAAAACATACATTATGAAGGGGTCACATTGCTGCAAAAGTCTTTTGTTATCTAATCTTTCTGGTTTCTTTAGTGAAATTCTGTTTTGGCACTTGAACCCCACCCACCAGTTATGACCAGGTCGGTTGTCCTTAAATCTTGTTTGAACTTTGTTCTTCATGAGATAGTCTTGGACTTGGTCAAAAAATTCCTGCTTGCTGAGACCTATGCCCCACTTTTCAAGTATTTGGAGACCCTGAGCCATATCCTTTTCTATTTCAGCAGGAATTTCCTGGCTCCTCCCTCCACCACAAACTGGTTTTTGACTTGTGTCTTCTTCATAAGATGGTCATGCAAGGTAGTGCGCGGTATTTGAAATACTTTCAAAGCCTGTAGCATGGACATTCTCTTTGAAGATATCTCTGCTAGCGCGTTTTGTAGCTGAGTTGTATCATATGTTCTTCCAACCCCGCGTTGTGTGTTCCAAAAATAATTTCTAGGCATCTAGGAAAGACAAAGGAATTATGAATGAATGGATGAATTTATTCAAAGGGGAATTAAGAATGAATTGATGAATGTATTTGATAACCCGTCACAAGCAGGTGTGCAAAAAATTCCCAAACTGCCAGTAGCAGAATTCCAAAAGCTGCCAACACTTTAGCTGCAAATCTGTGTTTTGACAGCTTTTCTTTGAGCAAAAAGTATTTCTATAGGTAAAATTTGCAGAAAAGTAACAAATGTAACTTAGTATAGCTTGTGGTTAGAAATATCAATAGTTTTCTGAATCACATTAAAGTACTATCTCGTATTTACTCTAATACTGCTAATGGTGTATAGTATTCAAAGTCTCAAGTATACAGTATATAGCTTAGGGGAGGGTGGGGTTGGTTCGGACAAAATTTTTTGGTTGGGTGCAGCTTCTGTCCCAATCAGTATCCATCTTCCGTTTTCATCTTAAAAGAAAGAGATTGTGTCCAAGATTTGTCAGGAATTTTGGTAGACTTTTATCTTTCGTCTTTAGACAAAAGAATCCAACAATAAAAAAAAAATAATTGTCCGAAGTTACCTCACGGTGTGGGGTGGGTTCGGACATGGTGTGGGGTTACTTCGGACAGCAGTAATATGGGTTCGGCAACCTCACAGATTAAAGAAAAAATGCCATTTACTGAAAATTTGAATATGTATAAAAGTAATACAAGTAAAATGAAAGTTGAAGAAAAAAATCAAGTAATTTGAACCAAAGCTCACAGGAGCTCTATCTCACATTGTAGCTGCTGAGATCACATTGAAAAGTGAGTCCTCGCTTTGTCCGTTCAGTTCCTCCAGTGGCAGTTGGGGATGGAAGAGAAAGAACAATGTCGTTTGAAGAGACGAAGGCTTTGTCCTCAATATCCAGAAAAATGAACCGTGCTCCATTTCTGCAAAGGAACAAGACTTCTAGATTGCTTCCAGTTTTTCCTTTTATCTGGCCAACGTAGGAGATATCCGACTTCTTCGATTTGCCCAATTTGAATTTTACCAGAACATAGGTATCCGTTTGAGCTTGGTCAATATAAAAAGGCTTAAGGTCCTCTTCTACGTCTCCACAGTGAAGAGACTCGTCGCTTGAGGAGTCGCTCGGGGCAACAGGTTCAGAAAGAGTCTCCGCCTCATCGGTTCCGTCGTCTTCGTTAGGCTTGCGGACCGCGCTGTTCTTACGTTTCTTTGTAGATGGCGTCGGCTTGGCCTTCTTTTCCTTTTTAGCTACGATCTCTTCTTTCTCAGGGGTGTCAGTGAGAATACGGGTCCTCCCTCTGTTGCGATTCCCACGTCCCGGAACAGTAACAGCCCCCACTCGGGGAAAAGGTCTTACTTCTTCGGGCGACCTTATGAAAGAAGAAATCGGTGGTCCAGCTTCGGAGTTCGCTTGCGACGAGGGGCTCCGCGAACTGGTTGTTTGGTCTAGCGGCCTATCCGTCACAAAGGATGAGGCAAAAGCTCCCTCTGGGAATACATCGCGATTGAATGGAAAGATTCCAGCAGCTCGAAACGCAGAGACTATGTTGTATGCACTGAACTTCTCCAGGAAAGGAACCCTGCTGAGTGAGGCTACTTCATAAATTGAAATGCGCTGTCCGGGATGCAACTGCAACCATTCATTGAAGCGCTCTTTCAGTGCATCCTTGAAAGGAGAAAGCACTCCTACGTCAAGTGGCTGAAGCTTGTGGGAGCAGTGGGGTGGGAATGTCAACAGTGTCACGTGATTTTGCTTACAGTGTTCGATCTGTAATCCAGCTGGCCATCATGGTTGTCCATGAGCAGTAGGATGGGAGTCTTCATCTGGCTTGGTTATTTTCGTGAAGTGTCGCATAGCCTCCAAGAAAAAGTCGCCGTTGACCCAACCACTGGGGTGCGCAAGCCCAAGGCAACCAGGGGGCCTTCGTTTGTCATTCTAGGTATGAAATTCACTCGCGGAAAAATGAAGACCGGTGGATTAGTCGCTCCAGACGCACTGGCGAAACATACAGCAGTCACGTTTTGACCTCTTTCTGCAGACACAGTCTGACCAACCTGTTTTTGTCCAGTTGGTGCTAGGACTTTCGGTGGTGGAAGCACGGTGACTACCTGTCTCGTCAACGTTCCAGATGCGATCAGCCGTCAGTTTGGCTCCAAACCTTCCATAGACATCAAGTAGCTTGTCAAAAAACGTCTGAACGACAGTTTTGTTGAAGCCGGAGGCTCTCGCCTGACTTGTGGCTTCTTGCTTCCTAACCGAGATGTCTGAATTCCGCTTCAGAAACGCAAGAAGCCAGTCCTTTGACACTGCTTCATTGAAACACCAGTTTTCTGGTACAGAAATATTATTCACACGGGCGTAAGAGTAAGCAAATTTTCGTGCTTCAGTTGTTGTCAGTCCATGGTTCATTCTCGAACAAGTGCGAAAGTAGTCGGCTAGTTTTCGCTCTTGTTCGCTTTCAAAAACTTGCCTGTTATGTTTTGGTCTCGTCGGGAAGTTTATCTGCAGTGGCCCAGGCTCTTCGTTGACACTTTAATCCGCTTCTCCTGTCTGCGGCCTCGAGCGCCTGACATAGTCCAGTAGCGTGCACTTCTTTATGACAAAGTTTTCTGCAATTTGTCTCAATGTTCCTTCCTTTTTCAGATAAGCCCCAACTGCTTTCTTCATGTTTTCTAGGTTAACGGGAGGGTCTTGTCGCTTCCTTTTGTATGATTGAGGCATTCTGAAAGAAACTGTTTTTAGTAACAAGTAATAAAATGCATATTAACAGGTACACGATGTGAAAAAAAGAGGAAAAGTTGGAAATACTGACCACAAAAAAGTGTCTGGGGTGGGTTCAGACAATGTCCGAATTCACCCCACTACCGTTGTTCTAAGCAACCCCACCCGGGATAAAAAGTCTGAAACCTCACTGACGCTGTAACTACTATAGATGCCGCCAAAAACTAGAATTTAAACAACTTAGCAATGCCATAGTTAAACGCTGCAACAGTCAGCAAAATTCAATGACCAGTAATAACGGCCAAATAAAATCACAAACAAAGAAAGACGCCACACCAACCTTTTTTCGGTTTTCTCAAATATTTCAAAAACGATTGCACGTGTGATAACCAAACTACATACTCAAGTAGGGTACTAGATGGCACGTCTATGGTATTTTTTTGGTGAATTTTAGAGGGTGTTGTAGGAAGAGAGGCTCTTGTCCAGACTCACCCCGTGTCCGAACCAACCCCACTCTCCCCTACTGCTGATAGTTTTTGGATTGAGTTGTACACTCCAATGATATTGGTATTATAAAAATAATACACACCCAACTGCATTCTTAATATTCATTGATCACTGTACTACAAGTATAAAAAGGTCAGTATACTTTTACTAGCATAGGAAGAAAGGTCAGTAATTCAATGATCTATGTCTGGTTTTGATGTGTAGTAAATAATTGAGACATTAAACTTTTGAAAATAGTGAAAAAATTTTGTCAAGTCAAGTGAAAGTAATAGTTACTAGGGGTGGATTGTCGTCAGTGATAAATCACTAGGGGTGGCAACCCTGAAAGAAAGGGGATTTTTGGGGAACCGATTTTGAGAATGTTTATGAGAAGACTGATTTTGGGGTAAATCCCCAAAAATTTGGGAATAGTGGAAGCACTGGTATTTTTGAAAAAAAATTGCCAACAAATTTTACTAGGGCATGAAAACTGTCAAGTAGCATTGCTACTATGCTATCCGACTTTTTGCATGGCGGAGCACGACTTGTGACACCTTTTCTTTGAGCAAAAATTATTTTATATGTATAAAGGGTATTTTCAGACAAAATCTGCCAACAAATTTGATACCTGCCATGTAGTATTTCTACTTTGCTACACTTTTTGCATGGCAGGTCACAAGTAAAGGTTAAGACGGAAAAAAATTACAAGGGAGAAAGATAAACGAAAGCAGGCACAGAACTGCAATACATGAATGATCAACACAACACTACATTCCACTAAGTTAGTAGAGCCATCTAAGGATGGTTACTGGCTTCAACCTTTATTATCTAAAGCTTAGAATCTGTTCTACCATTTAAAATATTGATCTTTGGTAACATGTGGTAAGTCCAACACCCCAGCCAAACTTCCCCTGTATGGGGTAAGACCAACATGTTGGACTTTCCCCAGACGGGCTTTTTTTGGGGGGTAAGACCAACACCCCTCTTATCTGTTCAACTAATAACATTAGCTTGTTTTAAAAAATCAGGAAGATGCTCCTGGTCTTCTAGTTTCTAAGAAATGAAAAAAAATTCTCTATCTCTCTTACTTTATAATCTGCATAAGTGAAAGTAAAGTCAGTTACCTGTGTTCCTAAAAAAACGCTGTCCAAAAAACTTCAAAAACCCTCTGAACAGAAGGCGTGCTAACTCTGCCAAAAGTTGATGGCACTGTTGCCTACTGCTACTAATATGGAAGAAAATATGAAAGCGTCCCACGGATACAATGGACCATAGACAAATTGAAGGTCGGTATCGGACTTACCCCACTGTCGGACTTTCCCTGATTCACCCTACTACCCACATTATAGCCAGATTTATAATTTACTGATTATTTATTCTATAGTTAAAGACAGCCAGTCAAAAAATTTGAGTCAAAAGTCAAAAACTCAACAAATTAAGATGACCTCTGCTATGAACATCTTATTTATCCAGACTGACTCATTGCATATCCCCTTTTTTCTTGTTTTTTTTACTCAGGTAATGACAAAGAGTTAGTCTGACAGAGCAGTATTGGCATAAGCTCAAAGGGTCAGAAGCTAAAATCTCACTTTCTGGAATTCCCCAACAGGCTTCTATTAGGCCTATCATGGTTCTTTTAAACTCTTGGTGATGTCTTTCTTCTTTCTCTCTAGCTATTTTATCATTCTCCTTTTTTTGTTCTCTGGCTATTCTATCAGCCTCTTCCTTTTGTTCTCTGCCTATTCTATCAGCCTCTTCCTTTTGTTCTCTGCCTATTCTATCAGCCTCTTCCTTTTGTTCTCTGGCTATTCTCTCTTCCTTCATAAAATTTAATATATATTGTGTCATATCTACATGACTACTTTTTCGTGAGCCCCTGCTGGATCTTGATTCAACACTGCTCCTTCTATTCGGACTACTTTGATTCTGTCTGTCATTATTTCTTCTTAATTCATTTTCTGAATCTCTTTGTTCTCTATCCGTATTCTCTTACCTGTAACTCCCCTTCATTTGGCACAGCTTCTGAAGGGAGAGTTTGTCTTGTTTTTTTCACATATTATTTCTTCCTTGTTTATTTTGTACCCCCTCATTTACCACATATACTTCTTTCCGATTATATTATCTCTTAATCAATTAGTTAATCTTGGCAAGTTTAACACTTGGCACACGCAAAAATTATGATACATAATCGCTATTGTGAATTATCTGCTCCATGTAATGAGATTCAACAATTTTTCAAATAACCAGAATGTCTAGACTTCATTATGGAATAACAACTTCTTTCACAGCAAGCAATTTTACGCAAGCGAAATATATCTCCAAAAAACGAATTACCAGGGGTTGGATGAGAAAGTAAACTGAAAAACCGCGCAAATATTCCTCTAGTGAATTAGCTGGCCTAAAACTCAAACAGGGGAACTACCCTATAAAACAAATCACGTATCCTCCCTGGATACTCGTACTCCAAATATAATCTTCTCCTAGGCAGATTACTCAATAGCACAGGTGTCTCCCACCTTCCTTGTCCAATGTGCGCACAAACTGACAAATCCTCCTAATTTGCCGTCTTCAATAATCTTATAACCTTCATCACTGAAGATTATATCTGAGTCCACCAATTCACTCAAATAATAACCCAACTTTCAACGTTTTCTTATCTGTCCTTAAACCCTGTAATACTTCATGCATTGAATCTGAAGAATGAAAATTTATTTACAATAGATTTTAGGGATGTGGCAGGTCCCTTAGGGATGGATTTGTTGCAATTGTGAACTTTTTTATTCATCAATAACTTACCACTTGTGAAACTTACCTTTAACTTTGACCTAAAACATACCATTACTGGGTAAGTTACCCAGTGGTAACTTACTGTGTGGTAACTTACATCTTGCACACTATTATGTCATGATGACATTTCTCCTTTTTCTTCTTATCTGTGTTATCAGTGTTTTGAGTTTTAAATATCTAGGATGATCTTTGTAAAGCTTTCCTTGCAGGTATGGTATGAGTCTGGTGACTAGGCACTGAACATTCTCCAGTGCCTTGGCATCCATTTTATACTGGGGACATACCAATATCATACCAGACTCTGAATGTGGGTGGACTAATGCCTTATTGAATTTCCTTTCCAGACATAGCTTCCCAGTGATGTAAGTTCCATTGATGCACCCAAGGACCTGGTTTACTTTTGCAGCTTGAGCTTGTGTATAGCTATCCCTGTCTATAATAGCACCTAACTTTTTTTTGTTCAGTTACCATCTCAAATTGGTTGTTTCCAATAGTATATGATTTGTTGGGGCCATTTCAGCCAAGATAAGGGGACTTAATGTTTGGATGCATTGAACTACAGATGCATTCCTGGAATGTTGAGGGTTCTTTGTCTGGCCTGCCACAATAGCTTAGAGTTATCTACATATTACACCAGTGGGCTCTTCAGGTTTGTTGAACAGTTGTCAATGTATATACTAAACTGTGTAGGCCCCAAGATGCTTCCCTGCAGGACACCCATGGTAACTACTGCTGGCTCAGAGAAGATTGCACCATTTTTGGTATTTGCAAGAGCCTTTTGTGTTCTATTTGGTAAAAAAACCTCAATCCAACCTATAACTCTCAGCATGGACTTTATGCATATCACTTCAGTATCAGGAGGCTGTTTTCCACCTTGTCAAAAGCTTTTGCTTGATCTAGCAGAGTGATGTCTACTTAAAGATCACTATCAAGGAGTTTAGTGATAATATCATGCAATATCTGCTGAAGCTCTACATTCTGCTCATCATTCTGGATTTCTACAGGGAGAAATCCTTAGATTGCTCCTAGCTGTAATTTAATGTATTTTAAGGTAACTAAATGAGGTTGGTTTCAATCAAGTAACCTTTGCAAAACCCAGGCTGGATTTTGCTGAGTTTCTGGTTATTATGAAGATGATCAGCCAAGCTTATCTGCTGGCTCAGAGAAGATTGCACCATTTTTGGTATTTGCAAGTGCCTTTTGTGTTCTATTTGGTAAAAAAAAACCTCAATCCAACCTATAACTCTCAGCATGGACTTTATGCATATCACTTCAGTATCAGGAGGTTGTTTTGGACCTTGTCAAAAGCTTTTGCTTGATCTAGCAGAGTGATGTCTACTCAAAGATCACTATCAAGGAGTTTAGTGATAATATCATGCAATATCTGCTGGAGTTCTACATTCTGCTCATCATTCTGGATTTCTACAGGGAGAAATCCTTAGATTGCTCCTAGCTGTAATTTAATGTATTGCAAGGTAACTAAATGAGGTTGGTTTCAATCAAGTAACCTTTGCAAAACCCAGGCTGGATTTTGCTGAGTTTCTGGTTATTATGAAGATGATCAGCTAATGCATCATTTATTATCCTTTCCAGAACCTTAGAAAGTACTAAAGTAAGGCTGATATGGTGGTAGTTTCTAGCTAAGTCTTTTTGTCCCTTCTTAAAAATGGGCTAGATACAGGCAAGTTTCTAGTCACAAGGGAGGACTTTAGAATTCAGTATCATCTGGAATAGCTTAACATTAGGTTTTGCAATAAACTGGGCTGTTCCTTTGAGTAACCATGGGCAAATATTATCTAACCCAGCCGCTTTGTTTTTCATCATGCTTCTTGATCCTTTTGAGGATGTTCTCAGTAGCTATACCTGGGGAAATCATAGACCTATGAATCAGAGGTGATGGCATTGTAGGTGATGGATTGGGCAATGATCTAGTTGAGATATTCATACTAAAGCTATCATTCCACATATCAGCGATGTCTTAAGCATTTTTTTCTTTAGCACCATCCTCATATGTATGTAAAAGGCTAGCATTGCCAGATTTGTCAGATCCAAAGTAATGTTGAGAAACCCTGAGAAGGCTGTTAGCCCCAAAATGCTTAATAAGATTCTTTGATAAATTCTCTAAGCATTTTTACAACTGCAGAGCAATGTTGTAGAATTTGTGTTTTAAGTCTGAAGATAACTCCCCTATTTGAAGGGACAACTGGAAGAGTTTCAGTGGGACAGAAGTAAGGACGCCAGCATGTCCTAAGGAGCCTTGGGTGTATCCCATCAGGTCTTTCAGATTTATTAATATCACGTTTGCTAAGGCTTGTAAAGACCATTATTTTAATTGATTTGCAAATCAACCATTGTACATGTTATATGATATTGTAGTGCTGGATAGATAGGTGCACAGAATCATTAGAGAAAGAAGAGAACAGATTGTCAATATTTTAGCCTTTTCTAGTAGTGATAAACAGGCTGCACCATTATGTATAAGGTCAGGAATGGCACACCATTCCTTAAGGAAGAGACATGTCTCCCAAAAGATTTAGAATGTCCTTGATGCCAGAAGCAAGTTTCTATATAGCCTATGATTTATATTGTCTTTAGGTTCTGCTTGTTAAGGTATTCTGTGCAATTGATGTAGGTATGAAGGCTGATATCAGAAAAAAGTAATAATTTCAGAAAGCTGTGGCCCCCAAAAGAAATGTGACCTTTAAATTCTGCTGATCCACACAATTACTTGGTATTCTAGCAGCATTCAACCACAGTAGGCCAACAGTTACACATATGGTTTGGGTCTGCTTACTTTATCTTATTTTTTTTAGAGAAGGGCTAATTTCTTGTCCTCAGAAATGCTAATAGTGTCTCAATAATTAACAGAACATATGCTACTTGAAGCAGATGGCATTTGAGCCTTCTTTTTTTTTTGGGGGGGGGGGGAATTGTATCTTATAATTTAGAATTGAAGGCTATCTTTGAATTTTTATATTTTATTCTTCATCTATGGCTTCAAAGTAAGGCCCAAGTCCAAAATCATCAGCTGAGTAAGTTTTTTGTAGTTTGGTGAACAAAAAAGAAAAAACTGACAATTCTAAAGCAGAATCCTCTTCAGTGCATTGAGAACTGATCAACAATGACAGAAATTATACTTCAAGGATTTAATTTTGTGGAGAAATAATTATTTTAAGTCTTTGAAGAAAACAATAGCTGTTAACATCACACATGTTTACAAACAGAGAATGAACTTTGACTTGGAAAATTATTATCTGAAAAAAAAATTTTGAACCATTCCAGAGATAATGCAACTTTGCCAAAGTTGCATGTACAAATGGGCCCAGAAGAGTAGTATTTGGGTATATGATCATGTAACAGTTTTTTTTTCTTGGAGAAAAGAAAAGAGTATGTATTTTTGTTCCTGGATTTTAACATGTACAGTATTTAGTTAAATAAATTTGAGAATATTTGAATCTTTTTAAATTAGTGTATTTAATTGAAGGAATATGATGGCACAACTGATCAGTCTCTATAGAGAAGATGAGAAAGGGAAACTGATGAAGTTGGAAAAAAGACAAATGCCCCTGCAAATTGATGAAAACCTGGCAGTAAGTTTTGCTCTATTTTATTACAAAGCATTTTATTTTTGTTCAGTGTTTTTCATAAGGCATTTTACTTAACAGTAAGTCATTTCTTTTGAGAATACAGTATTAGATTTATCCTCTGAATTGTTAGTTTTCAAATTAAAATATGTATTTAAATGCTAGTTTTCTGGATGAAAAATACTTTATGCCTCATATTTCCTTAACTGTTTAGTCTTTTATTTAGTTATTTATATTAAAAGCCATTTCAAATTACTTCTGCTTCTTTGTTTGTATGTCTTATTGAATTATATCCTGGGATTTTGTCAATTTGTGTATATTTCTAAAAAAAGGGATAAAACAACAGAAGTGGCAAAGAAAATTCTTTGATGGTTACAGTATGCTTGCACTTGTTCTAAGACGATTAATCAGACTCTGTATCAAGAATTATAATAATGAATGTCAAAATCCTAAAGTTTTCCATATTCTCAAGGCAAGTTCATTTTTAGCTGAAAGGAAATTTTTTTCAGTTTGTAATTTTTCCTTTAGTAAAAAATACCATGTTTTTGGTGTATTTGTCAAGATGGGGGAATGATCAGCTCGTTTCGAGGACTGGTCTAAGAAAATATATGACTTTCTGCTCAACTGTCTATTTTATACAGTTGGGTAGACTGATAGCTCCTGTGTCTTAGTATGGGTTTTAGTTTCTACTTGTTTTTCTTTCTTTGTTAGATATGTAGCTCACTATTATATAATCATTAATCACTTATAATTTTTTTCTTTTTTCTTGTTTGTTTGTTCTTTCTTTTTTTTTGCTTTTTTGTTTTTTCTTCTTTCTTTCTCTTTTTATACTCCTGTAGTGCATTTGTGTACTGTAACAAAAGAGGGTAAAAATAAATTATTATTATTATTATTATAGACTTTTCTTTACAATTAATTAAAAAAAACTTTTTCCACAAAATAAATTTTTAAAAAAAAGTAAAGAACGTGGGGGGGGGGATTTGCCCTCCGATCGCTTTTGACTATTAACAAGGGCACTAGCCCTCTCAATTCCCAATTGAATGAGCCCTTTTTGAACTTTCTACGACAACGCTTTCTATAAAAATCTTATATGCCCCCAGGGCATAACTCACAATCCTTGCCCTAAGGGTTAGGGGTGTCATCCTCAAAGACCTAAT
>JAQQPU010004108.1:0-13925 GCA_029168905.1 Artemia sp. Kazakhstan ARC1039 | reverse complement strand
CCAGGGAATAACTTACAACCCATACCTTGAGGGCTGTGGGGGGGGGGGGGTGTTGTAATCCTCAAAGACCTAATTTCCAGATTTTTCAACTACATTGAACAAAATATGGCTATCTCAAAATTTTGATTGGATGCTGAAACTTGGATATGGTGGGCGTGAGAGGGGGATTTCCAATCAAAATTAAATGAGCCCTTTTTGAAGTTTCTACGACAACGCTATCTGTAAAACCTTATATGCCCCCAGGGCATAATTTACAACCCTTGCCCTCAGGGATTTGGGCGGTTTGTCATCCTCAAAGACATAATTTCCAGAACTTTCAACTATGTTGAACAAAATGGTTATCTCAAAATTTTGATTGGGTGTATTTGGGGAATGGTGAGCGTGAGACGGGGGTTATTTGCTCTCCAATCACTTTCGACTATTAAAAAAGGCACTGACTCTTTGAATTTCCAATCGAATGAGCCTTTTTTGAAGTTTCTACGACAGCGCTTTCCATAGAAACCTTATATGCCCCAGGGCATAACTGACACACAGCCCTTGCCCTGAGGGCTGTGGGGGGAGTTTCCTTAAAGACGTAATTTCCAGACCTTTAAACTACGTTGAACAAAATGGCTGTCTCAAAATTTTGACTAGATTTGTTTGGGGAAATGGTGGACATGGAAGGGGTGTTAGTTGCTCTCGAATCACTTTCGGCTATTAAAAAGGGCATAGGCCCTTCCAATTTCTAATGGAATGAGCCCTTTTCAAAGTTTCTACGACGACTCCTTCGATACGAAGTGCCCTGGTCTAAAAAAAGAAGAAAATACATTGTGCCAACATCGTTCTTTACTTAGGCAGTGCTATTGTACTGCCTATGATCTTTGAAGATAGTATACATTCTTGTTTGTCTCTGTGTCTGTCTTTAGTTTGTCGTACCTTCCTAAATGAATGCACTAATCAGGCTGAAACTTGGCTTGTGTAATCCTCTCTGGCAGGAGAAGGTCAAGAGAGGAGGGGGGGTACCTTTGTGTGGAGTTGATGGGGGGGCATTAATAAATGGCTTCTGATTGATGTATAATTGTCACAGTATATGTTTTTGCTACACAAAACTGAACTGGGTCATTATTTTTAATGAAACAGCTGTTTAAATAGTCTTTACATGGACAGACATTCTTAAAGAAACTTGAGATTATTTATAATGAACAAGAATAACTGTCTGCTACTTTGGTGTTCAATAACTGCATGCTAGGAAGTTGTTTGGCAGGGAAATGTGATGTTGAAGAGTTGTAGGGGCCTAGTTGAATGATAGAGAGTAGTAAATAACTATATACCTTGTAATGTCATATGTAATCTCATATAGGGACAATATATTGAAAGTAAATTACAACCATGTTTGCTGGGAATCATGTTGGTATTTGACTGTTGGTATTGATAACTAGGTTGTTATACATACAAATTGCAGCAGTCTGTAACCATTGCTGTTTTCTTTTCCTTAACTAAATTTACCTAGGCTAGAGTACCATCTACCCTATTTCTACCGACCTGGGCATTCGAATCTTCTAATAAAAATACAATATTTCTATATGGGACCCTGTGTATTGGTTCCTGTAGCTGGAAGTAAAATTCATCCGAGTCACTACTGTCTCCATTAGTCAGTTATAGAGTCATACTACTATGACTGATACCCTACACTTTTTGTCATAAAATGAACCCTTAGCATTATATTATTAATACCTTTCCATCCTAAACAAGACTTAGCAACGTTCTTATTCGTCATGAGCCCTACTCCCAGCCTATGCACCCCACCCTTATTGCTTGAGTAAATAAACACTATATCACCTAGTTTCATGTTTCCTACCCCTGGGATATTCATAAAAATATTATGACCTCGGGAAAAGTAATGGTCCCAGAACCAATGCAGGACGGGGACTAACGCTTTTTCTCAGGTCTACACGAAGCTCTTAAGCCGGTTTAGAATCGGACAGCAAGAAGTCCCTTGGACCTCTAGTTCAATTGAGGTTTTATGCAATCCTGGGCCAATCTTGACCACAACAGGGTTTCCCACACTTGGTGATGCTCATCTATGAACAAGAGTTAAAATATTGCACAGACAAGCTCAAGCCTGTTACCTCAGACTCATTATATATTCATGTCTACAAATAATATGCTACTACAGAGAGGCAACCCATAATAGATAACTTAACTAAGAGGTTCAAAAAACAGACCAAACACAGAAGAATTATCCATTAATCAGAATCCAGTACAAATGTTGTGTCGTAAATACATTCTTAGACCACACTGGCTATACATGACAAATGAAACTCAGAGAGGAGAGAAACTAACAAAATGAAAAATAAAATCAAAAAGGGTGAAAAAACGAGGATTTTTTTCAGCCAGTGGCGAACCATGAAGATGACAAAATATAAGCAAATATTTCGACAAGGACCTCCGCCAAGTCGTCCTCAGTGCTAAACAAAAAAGAAGACAAAGAAAAAAAACGACAAAAAAAAGAAAAGAAGAAAAAAAAGAAGACAAAATTTCAATAGATAAGTCCCTCAGATTAAAAAATAACAATGACAACTTTGATTCGGCATTGGCTTCGCATATTTTCGTAAATCCGACTCATCTAGTTCTGTTTGACGAGGTAACTTTAATATCAACTGCAAATGGCGTACCACAAACTTTTAAAGAGGTAATTGAGATAAAAAAAATATATGAACCAAAATTTAGCAATAAATAGAGATACTGGAGATATTTCATTAAGCCCAATTTACGACAGTTTAATCTTGAAGGAATCAATCAATATTTTCACCCGGTATAACTTAAAAGAACCTATTTGCATATCTAATGAAAACCGAAATTGTAGACCAGCTAAAACTATTGCAAGGCAAAAGATCCTTGCCCAATCATCTTGGTAAATTCATTTTCATTGATTCCTGCCTGGTTTTTATTCAGTGTCTGTTCTGTCTTTGTAAAGTAAACTTCGAAAGGTTAGATTTTCGTTTTTTTTCTTTGTCTTCTTTTTTGTTTAGCACTGAGGACGACTTGGCGGAGGTCCTTGTCGAAATATTTGCTTATATTTTGTCATCTTCATGGTTCGCCACTGGCTGAAAAAATCCTCGTTTTTTCACCCTTTTTGATTTTATTTTTCATTTTGTTAGTTTCTCTCCTCTCTGAGTTTCATTTGTTATGTTGTGTCGTTTACTGGGATATAATTTTTTCGGGGGTTTCATTCCTTTAGGCCCCCCTGCAGTGCTGTTAGCAATCACAGTTTTGGCTAGGAGAACTCATCAGGTCCACTCTGATGCCACTATGAAGCCACGCAAGCAAGATTTCCCTGTCCAGGAAAGGGACAGAGAATGGAGCTTATGACGGCACAGAAACCCCAAACCATCTCACAACATTGGGATAGGTCTTTTTATATCCGGCCTGACCTCTTCAGGAGGTTGGTCAGGATAAAAATATGTATATATTTCTGCTAATGTAAGAAGCAATTAGTAGAAAATAAGAAGCGAAATGTGATTAGAAAAGTTCTTTCAGTGGCTTTGTTCCAAAGTTATTGTCTGTCCTTTTTAACGGGATTACTGAGCCTGGACAATTTCTGCAAATATTAAGTTTCATAATCCCTTAAAAAATAAAGATGTAAAACCTGGTTTTGAAAGTGTTATTCCCATCTCTCTCGCTCCAATATTGGCAAAACTATATGAAGGATTTCTTGCAGAATAGCTAAAATACCTCAGACTCATGTGAAGTTATTCGGGAACCTCAAATCTACTTCAACTTCCAATAATGTTGTTAACTCCATTGGGCAAACCCTTGAAAGGCTTAATGCGTGACTAAATTTGATTTTCAAAAGGCATTTGACCTTGTTAGTCACTATCAATTAGTCAAGAATCATATATTTTCCATATATTGGCCTGTTTTATCTCTTCCCTGTAGTGTTTTCTTTTTTTGGCTCCGAAATGCAAATACGGCACCTATACTGTGAGAGAACCCACGTTGGTGCAGACGAAGAACATAAGAAAAAAAAAGATAAAAAAAAATAGATATGCAAATTGAAAGTTTGTGGTTTTTCCACAGCATTCATACTGCCTTTTGTTGCATACAATCAAGGATATTAAGTCATTTGATTTTTTTTATAGATGGTGTTGCAATTGCCAGATCTTGGATTAAATCACAAGCCACCTGTGAAGGCAGTGGACGCATTTTCTCGAAGATGCTCAGTGTTGACATCTAGTGAAATATCTAAAGCCCTCACTGTATCCGTTGATGATGTATACACGATTCTTGGTCAGTTTGTGTCTTGTGTTGGCTGTCGGAAAACAGCTGAAAGATTGTATGTACAGTTATATGAAAACTGTCATGATGCATTGCATCCACTTGTGTTTCCAAAGTATGGTTTTGTACAACTTGCACCTGAGATACAAAATTCGTGGTCAAAAATGTATATTCTCCTCTGCAACCATGGGTAAGTTATATCTCAACTACAGTCTGTTCTTAGTTAATATGGTTTCTTTTCCTAGATTAAAACACAAGGTTTTGTTAAGAGAGCAATTACAATAATTGTCCTGCTTTTAAAGGCTCATGTGAGGTATTTTTGATTTCTGTCAGTTGAATGTTATCAACTGATTTTTCAACTGGGTTCAAGTGACGCCAACTGATATCAAGTAAATTGTCAACTGTTTTTTTTTTCAGCAAATTTTTCTCCATAAGTATTGAGAGCGCTCACTTTAAACAATATATTATGGTAATTTCAAAGCAGCAGAAATGTGCTGTCACTCACAAAAAAAGAAGTTTCAAGAGATAATAAGTAGTATTGAAAGCCTAATAAACAAACTTCAACTATTATTCTGTTTTTAATGTGCTCTTACTCTTCAGTCATTTCCCCCATTAAAAACCAATGTATGCAAATATATACATATGGTGATGAATTGACAAAACAGAGTTTAAGAATAGCAGCTCTTCAGAAGGAGATATTCTAGAACTAAAAGAGACACGTTTTTTGTTTACTAATTTAATGTCCATTTTTATAGTTTTGTTTGCGTTTTTGGTGATCCATCCCCAGCCCCTCTAATGGTCCCATTTAGCTCTAGACTATACAAAATAACTAACCAAAAATGGATGAAATTCTTCTGTTATAGTATGTAGCAAGCATAAATGAGTTATATTTTCTCGTTTCTTTTTAATTTTATCTGTTTTTGAATGAGTTTTCAACAGTTATTATGTAAGTTTTTTCTACGTAATCTAAAGCTTTTGAGACTAGCTGGGGAAGAATTGTCAAAGCGCGGACAAAACCATGAAAATGAGCATAACTTAGCAATCTCAGAATGCCTCTTTTTTTTGTTTCAGCACGTGTCCTTATGAAGAACCGCTATTCTTGGCCTTTACTGAGGAAACATATTACACTTTAATGAGTTGGTTTGTAACCTGCAGAAAACATTCTAGTGATAATTTCGAAGGAATAATTGAGCAGAAACTTAACTTCTACTATCTGTCAGAAAACAAATTTCACTTCTTTCCTATTCTCATTTGCTACTTTCTCTTTCCCTTATTACTAGTTTTACTATTTTCCTATTCCTGTTCCACTTGTTTCTCTTTCCCTTTTCACCAGTTTCTCTACTGTCAATTCCACTAGTTTTTCTTTTCACTATTTTCCTATTCCACTAGTTTCCCTTCTGACCAGTTTCACTACTTTCCCATTCCAGCAGTTTTCCTTTTCACTAGTTTCACTAGGCCTACTTTCTTATTTGTATCCCACTAGTTTTACTGTTTTCCTATTCCTGTTCCACTAGTTTCCCATTCCCTTTTCACTACTTTCTCTAATTTCCCTTCTAGTTTCCCTTTTCACTAACTTCACTGCTTTCCTATTACCATTTCACTATAAAGTCATACTGGAATGGCAAAAATAAAGTCATATTTCCTTCTTGCTATTTAGAATAAAATCATATTTCCTTCTTGCTATTTAGGGGGGGGGGGGACAGGGGCAAAGTCATATTTATTTAAGAAAAAACTACAAGGGAATAATGCATATTGGAAAGCACTTAGATAGGCTGTAAATGTCAAAAAAAATAATTTGCCATTTATTTAAGCTAGGTATGTGCGAATTATAGGGTGTAAGTAGCCTGCTAGCACTTACACAATATTACCATGCATGGGATTAATGGGAGAATATTATTTATAGTTTTAAAGTTCTACTGTAGATTCAAAGAGAAAATCCAAAGGGAATAAACACAGACACATACTCATAAAGAACGAAACACTAACAATTGTTGAAAAAAATCTTGAAGCACAGAAACAATATTTGTTAACTTTTTGCTCCTTTATCTTGGTGTTTGCATTCCACCTTTCTGCCTTTATCACTATTTGCTGTGATAACGTGGTTCTAGTCAAATTTAACCATATTATAAAGAAAGTAGTATGGATACATGCTTTCCTATCTTTTTATATGTGACTAGCTGCTATTTGTATAAATATAACCATATTAGTCAAATTTACCCATATTGTAAAGAAAGTAGTATGGATACATGCTTTCCTATCTTTTTATACGTGACTAGCAGCTATTTGTATTTTTTTAATACAATAATGGGACACAAATCGTGTCCCATTATGAGTTGTTTAGCCATTGCTTAAATTTTGGTATAAAAGCAATATATTTGTCATGTTTCTAATCTTTAAGTTGAAGCAAATTTGCAATGTGGTACAAGTAGCTTAGTTTTTTGCAGGGAAAACTACTGTTGTACTTACAGTAGAGGGCAGCATAGCCTGACAGAGGACTTTTTGCTGTTGTAATTTTTAAACTTTTGGTACTATGATTATTGAGACATGTTTTTTTTTTAATTTCTATGACTGATATTTCTTAAAACTGCTTACCTTGGCGATTTTTATACAACTCTCAAAAACTTGATTTGGTAGGCTGTAAAATACTTACAAATCCAGCTTTTAGGTCTAAAAAAATGCTCTGAACACAATACAAAAATGATTAATTTGTTCTACTAGGAACCACTGTAATAGAAATTTATATCTGACTAGTAATATAAGAAATTCTAGATCAAATTAATCCTCTAGATTGGTATTTAATTCCTTTGAAATGCAGTTTCTGCAAACATAGACAGAGAATCGATCTTAAAGAAATTTCCCATTTGGTAGAAATCTCTGTAAACTGATGATTGGTCGAGAACCAACTTGAATGGAATTTTATTAGAGCCTGATTGGATCAGTAGAAACAAAGAAGTTGTTTATGGTTCTTTTTCTAACGTGAAAATGAAAACAGTGTGCAGCTAGTTTACATGGCACTGAACAGAGCCATACTAGTAGTACGATTACTTTTTGAACAACAAAATAGTGAAAGCCTGGCTTGTTTATTATTTCCTAGACAATGCTGCCGTTCCATTTACAACTGAAGCGAAAATCTTAATTGTAAAAGTGTATATAAAGCTAGCTTAAATGAAACATGAAAGAACAAAGAAGAAACATGAACAATATACAAAATTCGGGATATGAAGGGAACTGACTTAAACAAAATCCACGAAACAATAAATAAAGTACAAGGCAGGAATGTTTGCTGTATACTATGATATGTATGTGTCCTTGTAAATCTTTTGATTTGGGACTCTAGTAAAACAAAGGTCAAGACTAGTTGTTTAAACTGTATTTTGTTTTTAATTGATTGAACCTAGGGCAAACGTAAGATTTTTAAATAAATAAAAAATACCCCTATAGTCATGAATTACAAAGGGTCGAAAACGTATCCTAAGTTTGTGGTAAATAAAAGAATAAACATGTTGTCAAATTATAGGGCTTCCTACCAGATAGCAAATTCTTTTAGATATATTCTCCATGTTTGTTTGCAAAGAATCTGTACTTCAGAAAAAAATCATCCCAAAATTTGGTATGGATTTTCTTACCTTACTGATCAGATATGTATTTCTATAACATCAGTTCTTAATTGAACAAATCTCACCCCTTTTTTGTGTTAAGAACCTCCAGTTGTTTTCAGTGGCTTTAATGTACAAGAACTATTGTAAAAAATTATCAAAGTAAATAAATATACAAGCACAACTATTGGAACTAGTACAACTATTATATAAATACTATTAGAACAAAACTATTGGAATACTAATTTGATTTAAGATGTTTTTATGACTGATAAAGTGAGCAAAGAGAAAAGACAAAAATAAAAAGATGGAAAAACCTTATTTCAAATAAGGTTTAGTGTAATTTTTCAGCAATGTCTGGTCTTTTATATATTAGTGCTATGGAAACAATGGCTCCTGGCACAAAATACCTATTTGAAACCGAACAATACGAACGAAACAAAAAAACTGTAATAAAATGGGCAATTTAGGCACAATCTGTAATAACATTTTTCTAATGTACTCTATATTTTTCTGAAATACTCTGGGGAAAAATAAGGATGTTAGGTTATTTAAAAGGTTAGTGTAATTAAGCTTGATTGTTTAAAAATAAGAATTTTAGGGTATTTAAAGATTAATGCAATTACGTATTGGTATTTAAATATTTAAAGTAAATCTCATAGCTAACTTTCTAGTATATATCAAATTAAGAAAAAAAACCACTTTTTTACAGTATGAATGGGAAGATTAATTAATTAAAACAATCAATCATGCATAAAAGGGTAGATATAATGTGACATCCAGTTTCTCTGAGATTTGAATCAATCATACTAGCTTGCATGAAAAAATTCAGTAAGTCATACAAGTTACCAAGACTGTTTAGGTCACCATTTGTCCAATAGACTTCCTTTGACCAATTGCAAGGTAGGAGGCGTGGGTGGGTGGGTTTCTTGTATGTGCTTGTGAATCATTTTGCGGTCCTAGTTCAGTCCTATGCAGATGCAATATTTATCAATTTAGTTGTAACTCAAACATGCATGTAGTTACTGTTTGTCTTTTATCATTAAAAGGGATATTAATTTTTTCTTAACAGCAAGAATCCTTTCACATCCCAACCAGTTTAAATTTATCCTTTAGTGAAGTCCTAACAAATATCTAGATTTTGTTTTTCAAACATTATCGTAGTCTAAACTTGTGTATCTGGTCAGTCTCTTATTTATCTCTTATTATAAAACAGTTGTGTGCAAGATAGAAGATCATCTTTGCTGCCCTAGGCTAAACCATGTTAATCAATTAGATTTATATATTTGTTTGTGTACATTTTTTTATGTTACTGTAGCTCTCGTCTTGGAGAAATTGGTGATAGCCTAAAGAAGTCCCGGCAGACCCTAAGATGTCCATTGCACTCCTTAGATGCTCACCGAGCCAGACTCCCTGGCTCGTGGAAGACGCTCTGGGATTGCCTTGCTGTTGAATGCAGAGAAGAACTATCGCTTATTGAAGGTGAAACCCTTCTTCAAACAATGGAAGCCTATCTCCACAGGCACAGGTTTGCATAGCTCTCCTTTCCTTGATTAGCTAGCTATTCTAAATAGGCAGATGAACGGAAGAAATATCTAGATTCTCTTGCGTAATTCCTTTTTTTTAGATACAGAGTGTAGAATAGAAAAATGTATTCGCGTCCAGAGTTTGGCTACTACAACTATTATTTTTGGGAAGTTTTAATTTTTTTATATATAAGAATTAAAAGTTTGATTTCTAATGAAGTGCAAAGACTCATAGCCTCAAGATAATTCCCTAGTTCTACTTTAACTCCTGTCATCAGCCCATGGTACTTTACATGAAAAAAGGGAACATGACCGAGAACATAATTGGATATATTCTAATCCAGATGGTGCTCATTAGGGGGGTGGGACTAGTTTCGGAAGTTCAGATTCTCCTTTAAGTAGATACACGGAAGTTTCAATAGTTTTGTTTTGTTGAATAAACTGAGGTTTAATTAATTTGTCTCTTTTACTTATAGCATTATATTAGACATTTTATTAGAAAAAAAAGCTGGATTGGATATATTCGAATTCTTATATGTATTTTGTTCAAGTTGATTTATTATGAATTTACCTGTACCCCTCGAAGAAAAAAATTTTTGGAAAAACGAACGTAATATTTTAACTTCTGAAAAGACTGGTTCATAAGAAAGATTTATTTAGTTTTTGGTATTAGGAAAGTTTTATGTTTAGCAACTCGGATGTATATTGGCATTTAGTTTAGTTATTGTTTGTTTTTGTACAAATTTAGCGCAGTGAAGTTTTGTGCAGTATGCATTTTTGTGCTGTGCAGTTTAGCGTATTTTATAGTTTAGTATACTACACTCGTTCATTATAAGCATGTATTGCCGGTAATAATTCTTGGGATTTGCACAAAGCAATCAGATTCAACCATTTGCAACCCATTCATTACAATCGAACAATATAAATGAGGCGTATTACTAGCTAAACAGGCATATTGAATAATTGATAGCATCTATGTAATAGGTTTTAGTATTTTTAATGACTTTTCATGATTCAAATTGATAAAGTAATAAAATTGAGGACAGAAGAAGGATTATCAGAAACGCTATTCCCATTTACCTGGAACGGAGGGAATGGGGTGGGTAAGGAGAAAACTGGTAGATGCAAAACATGATGGATCTTGACATTGCTGAAGAATTTGAAGGGTGGCTTTGTCTGTGACTTTATTATGATAAACTGATGAACTAATTGTGCTATATTTGATTCTAATATATTGCATAGTTTATTTTACCTTGGATAAAACATTGAGGGCTATGTATCCCCTCAATTCTCTGACAACGACGCCCGGGCTTCAAGAGTCATACTAATATTGTAGTGTAATTAGATATTGTTGGCTTATTATGATTTATTCAATGATCTAGTCTCTGGATTAGTGGCCTGTAAAACATTTTTCTTATTGTTTAAGCATAAGTTTTATAAATATAGAAGAATGATGGTTAAAAGTCTAAGCTGCTTCCTAGTTCTCCCCTGTTTATCTTACCTTAGACCCTAGCCCCTTCTCTGCCTCCAGGGGCACATAAGGTATCAATAAAGAGCCTCCAATCAACTTTTAGGTGAGCAGTAGCGTTGATATCTGCCCACTCTGGGATTACACTAATGTGGATGGCATGTTTGGCTCGGTCATATGTCGGTCGAAGCGTAATTTTCACCCTTACACGTGGTTTTGCCCTTAGGTTGCCACTGAAGCTGGTGTGCGAATTACATGTCCCAGGTTCCGTTGCCTGATAACATCAGATACTTTTATCTCATTTGTGTATTGGCAAATTTTGGTGTGTACTGGAATGTGTATAATCTATTCTGTTACTTTGCTTTGTAGCAAAACTACTTCTTATTAACTTTCCTCTATGTACATGCGCATATTTATTTTTAGGTTCTGTCCAGAATGTCGATTGAAGGTCAACCGGGCTTATAGTTTGCTTATGGGTGAAGTTGATCCAAGTGAGGAAAAGGGCTATAAACCCGTTTTGTATGCTGGTTTGAAGTGTTGCCCCAATGAGAAGCATGTTCATGTTCAAATCGATAGTGATCTGATATCATTGTTAATTGGAAGAGCAGAACCTGAACTTCTTGGAAGGTAAAAAACTCTCTAACTTATTCTTAATCCTATATCTGATTTTATCAATCTTGATTGAGGTAGACCACAATTTTTGGTTTATTCATTAAAGAATATTGCGTTGTGCACAAACGCTTGTCTTTTTAACAAAAATACGTACAGAAAATCATAGCATACAATAAACAAGTAGACAATACTCTTAGACCACATTGTCTTTCAGCTTATAGCTAAAATTGTAGAAAAAACTGGAAAAGTTTTACCTATTATTATATATTTTCACTTCATTTAATTACAAATAAGTTATTGAGACTCCTACTGTCATGCCCTATTAAAATCATCTGGCTATATGTGTCGAACAATTCACCTGGCTGAGCCACTTCGCCACTATAAAATTCTGAAAAAGGCTTATGCCTGCTTTGCCTCTCACTCACACTATCTCTCTTGGCTTTTTATCCAATTAGCTATGGCTGTTAACTCTTTCATCACCGTCCACCAACTTGATTTTACTACAAAGTAGTATTGTAGTCAGGACACATAGCCATAGATCGTTTAACATAGCCTATGGAGATTTTTAAGGTTCCGTGTTGCTCACTCAGGAGCAAATGTCTGTTTTCACCACAAATACATGTATAATAAACAATGAATGAGCAGCCTGTTAATAACAACACAAAGAATCTAAAATCCAATCAAGCAACACTTTATTACTATTTGGTCATTCAAGGGAAAGAATAAAGGGCGAAAAAAGCAAAACAGCAGTGTAGGTAATGGGGAAAAGTTGGAAATCATAAAAAAGGTCAATACTTAAAAAAAGGGAAGAATAACGGTTAGTAATTTTATTCAAGTTCGACTTACTTGGAAACTACACCTTCATCATAAGTATCTAGACTGGATATTAGCACAACGTCCAAACATTGGCATTGACATATTAGAAACAGAAGCTTGCACACAATTTTTGCCATAAATAAACGATATCAATGTTATTGTCTCAGATATTAGATAAGAAGCTAAATTTGTAACTGTAATTGCTACCACCTCATTAACGATGTCGCTACTTTTGTTATATTTTAGAAGCTCTAAAGCTAAAACAACAACTTTATTTTTATAATACTATTCAGATTAGTCGGCCCTCCTCTTTCTGAATATATTTTCTGCAAAAAATAAATTTTTGGGTAGTTGTAGTTTTAAAATTTAAACCTCGGATTAAAAATGACCTTATGTATATGTTACATAAATATGTATTATGTTATACCGTAAACATAAAACGCCAAATATGTTGCATCTCACTAAATGCCTGTTTTTCTGAGAATGTATTTTGGTATTGCACTGCCAAAATCTTCTGCTTTCGACGTGCCGGATATATCAAAGAGTGTGGAAAAGCGATAAACAGCGCTCCTGGGTGATCTTGAGAAGCGGCGCCCCTCGAGGAAATTATAGCCTTGTAAACGACACAGCTTTCGCACTGAATTCTGATTGATAAATAATTCTTCTGGGTTCCGTTTGTTTGTGTGGGCTTTTTTGGGCTGAAAAGTATCTTCCTAGCTAAGTCATCTAATATGGGTTGTCTCACCATAGTAATTATTTGTAGGCATGGATATATACTGAGTCGTATGTAATAGGTTTGAGATTACTTGTGCAAGATTTCGACTCTTGTTGCAAGAACAGCATTGTCAAGTGTGAAAACCATGTTATGACCAAGATGGGCCCAGGATTGCACAATGCCTCTTCATACTGGAGATTACAGGGACTTTTTAAATAAGATTATTTCGAAGCACGTGAGACTAAATTTAATATTTTTTGCTGAAGAAAACAAGTTAACTAATTTTGATGAGACTTTTTATGAAGAGTTTGAAATGCAGTTATTGTTTGTATATTTTCAATTAAAAGAAACAAAATGTTCTTCAGTAATTTTTTTTTTTGCCAGAAATAGAGATATTCAGATTTAATGAAACTTTGATTGTAAAAACATCAAAAATTCATTAAAAAAAAGTTGAGTACTGGGAAAAGAAAATTTAGAATGTAAAGCTTAGCTAAGCGAAATTTCTTAGGAATTATTTAAAAAAAATTAAAGCGCAAATAAGCTTAAGTGTATAGTGATAATTGCTTACGGTTTTTACATAAAGCTAAAAAAAAATTCTTTTTTCTGAAATGCGAAAGATTTAACTGAAATCTTCTTAAACAATTACCGAAAAACTAGGGGGGATTATTTCAGATTAAAATTTGAAGACAGCACAAAGTTTGACACATCAGAATTTCTAATACTATGTTCAGATCCAGCTTTAAAAGTTAAGTGAAAAGGACCCAGGCACTTCCTTGAACCAAAGCTATGCTTCTTAGTATAATCGAAAAAGAAAGAAAAAATAAATAAATAAGCTGCTCAAATGTCGTCTGATGCATTTTTCGGGAATTGAATAAACCTGAAGACCAGCTCACCGTGAATTTTCTTACATAAAACGTTACCATTAAGACCACAGT